>CM021104.1:310625012-310705404 GCA_007115665.2 Sequoiadendron giganteum
CTATAAACATTGGGTATGGGATTTAATTGAAGGTCTTGAAGCCTTCAATGTGCAAGTCATTCCTCGATCCAAGAATGGCATAGCAGATCAGATGGCTTCAATCGGGTCATAATTTGATCAAATTTCTGACCCAAAGAAAAAATTAGTGCCAATTATTGTTCAACCGTCAATCCCTGATAATGATCAGAATTGGAAAGTGTTCATGGATGATGCCCAGATAGCCACCTCCATCTAGAAGTTAGAAGGATTTTTTGACTATTCACAGCCAGAAGTTCAATCTCCCAAAGGGAAAATCAACCAGCTAAAAGGAAATAAAATCCCTCAAGGTTTAATTTCCCTCGAGAATCTCTTAGATTATGAAGATGCAAGAAATGGAAAGCAAAGGTTCACATCCAATGAAAAGGATTATAAGGAGTTGGATGTCATAAATTCCAGAAAGCTAAAAGTCAAATGCAATATTCCATGGGAAGATAAAGAAACTTTAAGAGATCTTCATTCTAAGTACAACGGGCTGATAGCATGGACCTATGATGATCTTAGGGGATACGATCTTGGTATAATCCAGCATACCATTGATTTGATTGAAGGGTCAAAACTAGTCTGATAGAAGCAAAGGCCTGTTAATCCAAAGGTTGAAGCATTGATGGCACAAGAGCTCACTAAAATAATTGAGTCTCGTATCATTTATCTGATTAAACATTCAACCTAGGTATCTAATTCAGTACCAGTTCCAAAGAAAAATGGTGACATTCATCTTTGTGTCGATTTTCTAAAAGATCACTACCCTTTTCCCTACATGGAAAAAATATTATAGATAGTAGCCAAGTAAAAAATGTTCTCATTACTCGATGACTTCTTAGGATATAATCAGGTATGTGTAAAAGAAGGAGATCAACATTAAATGATGTTTACCACCAAGTGTGGAATGTTCACATATGCAAAGATGCCCTTTAGAATTTCAAATTTCAGTGTGACCTTTCAGTGAGCCATGGACATTGCCTTCATAGGATTGATCAACTCGATCATTCTAATCTATTTGGATGACCTGGAAATTTTTTTAAAGTCAAAGGTTGAACATTTTGATCATCTAGAACAGGTTTTCCGGAGGTGCCAAAAGTTTTGGATTTCATTAAATCCCCAAAAATGTGTTTTTGGAGTACCTCAAGGTAAGCTACTTGAATTTTTAGTATCTCAAGAGGGAATCATAATAGATCCCGAAAGAGTGAAATCTATAACCGATTTACCCTTACTGGTGAATCAGAAAGGGCTACAACCTTTCCTAGGAAAGATTAATTTTGTCAGTTGGTTCATTTAAAACTTTGTAGGAATTGTGATACCCATCACATTGATGCTCAAGAAGAAATTTGTGTTCAAATGGAAACCTAAAGGCAAGATAGCTTTCGAGCAAATAAAGAAGGCTATTTCTACTGCTCCAATGTTGGCCAACCCAAATTTTTCTAAAGACTTTTGCTATATGTATACAGTGGTCAGCATAGCATAGCTTTCATTCTCACTCAAAGGGATGAGGAAGAAAATGCGGAGCATGTGATTGATTTTCATTCAAGAACCCTCAAGGGTTATGAAACGAGATACAACTTTGTAGAAAAGCAAGCCTTTTTTATCATCAAGAGCCTTAAGAATTTTTGACACCTAGTGTCAGCCAATAAAATCACCATCTTTGTTGCTCACCCTAGTGTGATGGAATACATCACGAAGGGGGAACTAATTGAAAAAAGAGCCAATTAGATAACCAAGATCTTGGAGTACAATGTGGATATCAAGCTAATCAAGTTGGTGTGGGGAAGAGGCCTTTGTGAGTATCTCGCACAGGAATCAGGATCCAAAGCCAACAAGGAGATTCATCAAGTTTACTCAAATCAGTTTGAGTTTGACAACTCCTGGGTGGCAGATCAAACACTATATATGTAGAAGGGATACTACTCGACGGTTCTCCCATTTCACAAATGAAGATACTACTATCTAGAAGGCACTAGGTATGTATTAACTAAAGGAATTTTATTTAAAATAAATTATAATAGAGTATTGCTCCAATTTCTAGATAAGAGATAGGCAAGAAAAGTTCTGACAAAATTCCATAACAGTCCTGAAGGTGGACATTTATCGGCTAAAACTATTGCCTTAAAAATCATGCAGGCAAGATACTATTAGGCCTAAATTTTTTCTGAAGCACACCATTTGGTGCAGAAGTGTACTCAGTGCCTTTTTTTTTAACAAGAGAAAAAATCCGCTTTTCCTTTAAGACCTATTGTAAGCAAAGAGCCTTTTACCCAATGGGGTTTGGATTTTGTCAGAATAATAAACTCCATCTCCAATTTTAGCCATAAGTGGATCCTCATAGAGACCAATTACTTCACAAGGTGGACAGAGGCTATAGCCCTAAAAGGTGCTACAAAAGGCGAAATCATCAACTTTCTAGAGGAGTTGGTGGCTAGGTTTGGTTCACCAAAGACCATCATATCTGATAATGCTCAGGCCTTTGTAGGTTCAAAAGTGTCAAATTTTTCTATTAAAAAAGGGATCTATCTCAATACTTCATCAAAATATTACCCATAAGGAAACAGGTTAGCAGAGTCAACCAATAAAAATGTAATTAGGTTAATCAATCACATTGGCTCTGAAAGACAAAAAGAATGGCACATGAATCTATGGGCTACTCTATGGGCAGATTGTATCATTCCAAAGAAGATCTTGAAAACATCCCCATATGAATTAGTGTATGGGAAGGAGGTATTCTTACCCATTTCTATGGATCTCCTCACTCTACAATTACTAAAAGCCCTGGAAGTAGAAGAGAGTGGTGGAATGGAAGTATGGATAGAAGAAATCCTCAAGCTAGAAGAAGATAGAGAAAAGGATTTTGAAGCCATGATTGACCGCAAACAAACAAGTAAATGGTGGTTTGACAAAAATACTTCTAACTCATATTTTCAAGAAGGGAACCTAGTACTAAAATATGATAAGCGCACTGCAAAACTAGGGCAGCACACCAAATTTGAAGCACTATGGAAGGGACCCTTCCAAATTAGTGCATGTAAGGAGAAGAATGCATATGAGATGGAAGATCTAGAAGGTAATGCTTTAGAGATACCAATAAACGGTATTTATTTGAAACTTTTCCATTAAAGTACGTCATTCTTTTAAAAAATTTCATAGATATGTACCATATGTAAAATTTTGTAAATATCATTTTAAAGTTTTAGAATAAAGGGGAGGTGAAGAAACCAATGATAACTTTAAGAAACCCCCCTCAAAAAAAGATATAAAATCTTGGTGAATCTTTCATTTTTTGAGGAAAATTTTTAATTTCTATTGGCGAAACTTTCCTTTTTTCGAAAAAAATATTAGTTTTATTGGTGATTTTTTACATCACTAAAATTTTGTGGAAAATTTTGGTGAATCTTGAAAAATAATATGAAAATGCATTAATTATGATGGCGAATCTATCTAATCTAAAAATAATTCTCATGGAAAAGTAGGGACCCGAGGGTGGAAATTATCGATGAGTTGAAGGGGTAGACTATAATATTTACTTTCTACCATTGTTTTATAATATAATATAATGACCCTCATTATCTACAAGGTAAAATGTAACCATGATCTATAATTCCCATGGGGGCTCAAAATTTCTTTTAGATCATTGGTCTAACAACCCTTGTTGTACACTATAAGGTGAAATTTACCGACAATCTATAATGCTCGTGATACCCAAAATTGTGGGCCCCATGAACATTACAGATCATGTGTATATTTTACCTCATGGAATACAACAAGGGCCATTAGATTATATTTAAATCAATGGTGGAAACTAAAGATTAGAAATATGGTCCTAAAGCAACTAATAGTTATGATATACTATTGGCGAATTAATGTAGATTTCTCCAATAATTTTTAAAATTAAGTTGAATCTGATCTAATCATGTATAGAATATTGTGGAAATTTTTTGAGTTAAATTTTTTAATAAAATAAATTATTTGGCGATTTAAATAAGACTATAATAAAATTTTGTAACAATGTGGTGATTCAAGTCACATTGTAGCTCGAACTATTAGCCAATTTTGGATTCCCAAATTTCAACTATTAGCCAATTGGTGAATATTAACCACTAAAAAAATCACTGGAAGAAACATAAGTAGAAGTAGGGAAATACTATATCATATATCATATTTTCATCAAAATTTACAAGTATGAGGCAGCCTGAGGCTCGGATTTTAACACAAAAAGCTCTCTCGAGCAAAACCCTGAAAGGGTCTTTGAGCAAAAGTGCAAAAAAGAAAAATGGAGGCACTTTTTACAAAAAATTAAAGGGATAGGCCTCTAGCCATAGTTACGTGGGCCTGTTTCCCATGGTCATTTTTATTTCTTCTTCTTCTTCTTCTTCTTTGTTGGCAGGAAAGTGAACAAAACACAACACATGGCGCACATACCTCGACCCTAATCTCCACAGTTGTATGCCAGAAGCTTAAAGTGCTTCTTGAAGTCGAACCTAGGAGCATCCTCAACACCATATTCTTGAAGGAAATAGCTGGTGGAAGGAAGGGATAGAGAACGGTGGCTTTCAAGGTCCATGGTGTGAAAGTCACTCAGAAAGGGTAGCCAAGGCATGTCCACACCATGATTAACCAAACAACGAAGTTCCATTGCACTGGGAATGTCGACACCAGGGATGGAAACTTGCATGATTTTTCCAAGCCCTTCCAACAGAGAGATGTCGAACATTTGGTGACACAGCTCCACTATCTTGGGTTTGGTGACATTAAGGTCTAGGAGAGAGGCCACGATGCGAGATAGTGCATTGCAATTACTCATCATCTAGTTCTCATCTTCAATGAAGTCCATGCCAATGACCCAATGAAAGACAATTACCCCCAAGCGGTCGCACCTCTTCACCAGGAATTTGATTATGTTAGTAGTAATGCTCATAAGGTCTAAAAATTAAATTTTGGACGTTGGGAGTAAATGCTCACCTAAGTTGATTATTTACATGTGTCCTTTACCATCATTCACAGTAGCTGGCTTACGCAAGGAAGAGACATGGATTAATGAGATAATCTCTCACAAATTAATGAGGACATCCTTTCAAAGGTACTTCGTATCACTTAAGCAATATTGACATAATTAGGGCACTCTTCCCAAGGAAATGAGCTTATTTATAAAAAGAGGTAGCAAAACGAATGTACTAATTCCATTCTTGTGGATTTTTGGTATTCCCGAGGGATACAAATCCCCAACTCACACATATCACCTTGTTGGAAACATTTAATGGACCAACGGTAACGACATAGCCTTAAATACACATACTTCCCAAGGAAATTAATTAAGCCAAAAAGTAGACTTCTTCTAAGGAAGTAAGAATCAAATGGTCATTTCAGTAAAAAATCTCTGAAACTTCTGAGGCAACCATGGCAAAACCATCAACAACTAGTAGAAGGGAAAAATCTGCACCAAAAAGGCCTATTTTCACCAATATCTTTGGTCGAAAATCATTTGCTAATGCCCAATTACCTAAAGATCAACCATTTGATTTGTGTAAGAAGGTGCATGTGGATAGAAGTGTCAAAAGGGAGGCAGTACAACATGATGTCTACAACATTTTTTATCCAAGATTGGAAAATAACCCTAAAAATCTCAGAGAGGGAGTGTTTCAAAGAATGAAAGAATATGGCATCTTTGATGGTTTTGCCTCAAAATTCTGGAATTGTGGTTTTCCACAGTTTATGTTACCTATCGTACATCTATGCCCCAAGCTAGTGGGTGTATGCATCAGGAGGCTCGATGAGAAAACTGGAACCATAACATACAACAAGATCAAGGTCACTATTTTTTCTTTGGCTATAGGGAAAATTTTGTGTATCCCTCCTAACTAGAATTTTGAGGTTTTTAGTGAGGAGGAGATGGATATTTACTAGGAGGAAGAAAATGAAAGAGATTTTTTCTATTATAATAAAATAGAGGAGAAACTATTGAGAGGTCATTTCATTTTCACTCTAGCATTTAGAAAGTTCAAAAGCAACACACAGGATCTTTTCTCAATGCTGGCTTGGTTGTTTGGCATGTATGATGATACAAAGGTCCATACTTTCTAGATGGCCTTGGCTCTAATACTCAAGCAGGAAAAGGAGCAGAAATATTTTGAATTTTCTTATGTAGTCTCCACAACAATATTAATGCAACTGAAGAATTACCAGATCGAGTCTAAATTCATGTATTCTTCTTTCTTGGTTCACTTAAATTTGCATCGGAACTTTGGGTTTCTAGAGAGAAATTTTCCAGTCTCTAGGGTCGATGAAGAAGTTTTAATTCAACTGATTCTTATATGGACTTATGTCCTATCAAGAACAAGTAGTTACTACTAGTTTTTCCACCACTTTTTGAGATTGGTGTTTCAAGAGCTTTTACCATGTTATATGTGTTTCTTGTCCCCCAAGGTTTTGAAATGGATTAAAAATTCATTAACTCTGGTATATTATTTCTTTGAAGAATATTTTACATTTATCAGACATCATGGTTTCATCGGAGAACCTTTATGACTAACCAGATTTGTGATGGATAGGATTTTCACATTGGAGGCATTCTGTAAGGCAACTCTTGCCAACAACGCTTATGGTAGGGGAAGGAACAAAACAAAGTTATGTTCACTTCCCCTTTGCATTGAAAACAACAAAGTGGTGTTGGAGAAGCACGAAGAACATAGGGAACTCACAAATTTGTTGGAAGCCCTAGGCTTACTCCTGATATGTGACACATGGGACTACAATCCGACAAAGTTGCTTCCCCTAAAACATGAAAGACAGGACTATTTGGAGTCCCAAAAGAACCCGACTCATGAGAAGCCAAAATTATACATCAACCTAGCCCTCATACCGACCAAGAGGCTAAAGTGGCTGAGTTTCTATACACCACAGGAAAAATATCAAAGGGAGGTTCCGACAAGTAAAACCCTAAAAAATAAAATGAAGCAACAAGCGTGGTCGGAAAGAAAGATAGTAGACTTCTAAAGGTTTTGACAAGAGATGGGAGGAACAAATAACTTTCTCAAATAATTTCACCCATATGATGAATAGTTCGAGGATATTTATGAATGAGAAGTTTATTCTGACAATAGCAATTGAGAATCTAGCCATGAGGTAATAGAGGAGCAACTTCTGTGCCATGCTTCTCGAGTATAGGATTCTGACAAAGGGAGGAGCTCTAAACAAAGGGATTCACAAGTTGTATCCTCTGCCAGTGTCTAAAGCAATGGGAAAAGAAACCAATGGTCCCCAAGAGGATCGACTATAGAGCAAGAAGGTAAAACTTTAGCGGGATCATCCGCTAAGGGATCAGAGTACTCTAGTTCAAGTCAAACAAACATAAGGTGAGTCTGAGACCTAGAAGTACTCGAAAAAGCCATTCAAAATGAAGAAGAAGTGGAGTTTTCTCCCCAAAATGTTTGGGCAGTCACAATTTAGGTAAGTCTTGCTCCCCCTCTTCTCCCTACTTCTACATCTTTGGTTGAACTGCTTTCCCCACACGTTGAAAATAATCCTCCGTCCACGGACTCAGAGATATTTGTCCTTAATGAACCCCCTACTATTTTTAACATACCAAGTGAGGTACCCCTGTGTGCTAAGCTAGTGGTATTCACTTCAGCCACTATTGATTCTTTGATTTCCTTATCTAGGACCCCTATCGAGAAATCCAAATCATCAATGCTACTTGTCACTCTAGGTCCACCTGCATTTAGACAAAAATTTCCCATTTCATTTGTTTCTCTTCTTACTCCAACTTGTACTTCTAGTGCCTAATCTCAATTTGGAATTCTTTCATTTTCAATGATTAATCTCCCATTTTCCTCCCCACATGCCCACACATCTGAGGTCTCCCCTTTTGTCATTCTTTTCAGTTTGCCCCTTGGTGCTTCTCTTGCAGCATAGAGTATAGATTCCCCACATACTCTTCAAAATAATCTTTTATGCGGCCAAGCTGGCCTAAAAAAATAGGAAGTAGAAAAGAAGAATGAAGAATTTTGAGCTACCAGCCACCAAAAGGATCTAAATATGCTTCAATGAAGAGTTAAATTCTCTATGGATTACTACTATGAAGCTACTCGTAGCCTAACCCAAAGGATAGATGCAGATGGAATATTATGACATTAGAGTAGTGGGTCTAGACCTAAATTAAATTCACCCATGTGAAAAAGTAGATCTATCCAAAACCACCCAAAAGGTAGTGTATATAGATTATCAGAGGCTAGATTGAAAGCTGAGAAAATAAGAATTTGAGTTGGTGAATGTAAAAGAAATAGTGAGTCGGTTACAGTTGGAACTTATGGCCTGAAATGATTAAATGACCCACATTATCCAGGTGCATGACCAACAGGAGGAAGCCATGGGATCTCTTGCAATGCTTCAAGATGAGTGGGTTTAGTTGTATACTGTAATAGATAGGTTAAAAGGAGAGCTTGCAATTGAGCACCAATCTAGTGTAGAACACCAGCGTGTTCGAGAAAGTATAAAGAAGGAGCTGGAAAATGTCCGAACTCAAGCTTCCAACAATTTGAAAAAGGCCCAAGAGGAAGCCAAAAATTTAAGGAGTGACAAACAAGAAGCTAAGTCCACTTTGCATGACCGTAATCAGGAGGTTTGAAATTTAGTTTTTGAATTGGTAGATGCTCTCAAGAGAAGAGATCAAATGAACCAAAGGTTGAATGCAAAAGAGGCTCAGCTACATGGCGAGCTAGTGGCTGCACAATGGTCTGTGACCCTTATTGTAAAGAAAAGTTTGGTATCTGCCTATTGGGAGTGAATCATCATTGCACTCACTATTCTAAAACCGGCCTTATAATTTTTGAAAAATGCCCGAGAGATAAATCTAAGGATTGGCATGTTGGCTAACCAAACTCTTCAAGAATATTCTCCCCAAGTTGCCAAGTCTCAGAACTTGATTTCCAAGCTATGGGTGGCGACAGATGAGGCTTTGAGAAGTGAAATAATTACAGATTGAAGGGATCCCTCTAGCAAAGCAAGCGAATTTTTCCACTGTCACAAGGTGGTGGCCAAAACCAAAAAAAGCCAGGGAGTGTTAAACAAGAGGGTCGACAAAATCAAGAAGGATTTTGGGGTCTTATATAGCTTTGAGTTACCTCCTTTCCTTTCAGGGAATGGGGATGTATTATTCATTGAAAAAATTACATAAGAGGTCAAGAATAAGGTTCAGACTTTAGCAAAACTTCCAGATTCGAGTTCAACACCCACAGCGGATGACGTTGAGAGTGAAGTTCTTCACCTTTCTCACCTTCATTATCATTTGGGAGTTGTTTCAACAAGGTGGGGATTTGTTTCTTTCAAGGAAGTCTTCAAGTTGTATCAGGCGGATAAAGTCTTCTGTAGTCTTGCCCGACCAATTGATGTAGATTGGGAAATTTTGCATTCCGCTCTCCTCAAGCTCCAAGAAGACTAGAGGTCTAGGTTCGTGTCTTTGCAAGCGAAGCCCCCTGTGAGTTGCCAGAAATGTGAAGAAATTTTTTTCCTTAATCATTTTTTGTTTTCGACTTCATTTTTGTCTTCGAAAGATCTGCAAGCAAAGAGATTGTGTTTCTGATAGGTGTGCAATGTTCCATGTGGTGGTTGCACATGTTTTGATAATCACTTTTTTTCTAAGCTCAGAGTCAGACCACGCGTCTACTTGGTGGATGATTTCCTGAAACCATTTTTCATGAATCTACAACTATTTGCCTATGTGACACATCATCTCTTCACTACTAAGGATCCATACCTTGGGGTTTTCATTCAGAGTCTATCATAATGCATCATGCCTTGTTCTAAAGAAGGATGTGAGTCGGTGCCTCCAAATCCACTTGACTGTTCGATAAGACCTTTGCCAGACTATTCTTCTAGGATTCAAGAATTTACAAGGGGGAATCCTATTGAAATATCTAGATCACATAAATGCAATAGTTGAAATTTGATAAGAAGGATTGCAATGACCAAACTAAAAGATCTAGATAAGATTCTGAGCTATCAAATGTGAACATTAGGTAGCCATTACATTTTGATGAATTCGGTGTTTCTCTCTCCTTGGTGGCTATAAATATGAAGCGGCAACATAAATAAAGGGTTCTGGAAGTTTCCCTTTTAGGAACAAGTTTCCTTAGCTTTCATAGTTAGTAGAAATATTTTCTTTCAAGTTTATAGAACACTGCCTTGCTCTGGCATGTTATGTCTTTTATATAATCAAAATATTGTCGGATTGGAATCTGATCTCTATTTTAAAGTTCATTTAATACTTCAAGTACGAGTTATTCAAGAGAAATATCTAAAACTGTGCATGATATGGCCTTTGTCAATATTTTCTTCTTTGTATCTTTGTCCAGAATAGAACATTTTGTCTTGCTTAATCTGAATAGTTTAGATTATCATATTTCCATGTTGTTTGTGTGTATAATTAAGTTATAATCTATAGAAATTGTATTATGTCTTTGGATTTCTTTGTTTTCTTAATAGGTTATCACTTTTTCATGATATTTTATATTAAGAGGAAGGGTTTGTGTAGCTTTTGAATGTTTTTCTATTAATTCTTGAAACTTCTATGCTTGGTTGGATCTTAATACGAACTTCCTATGGGTGGATTGAATGACTGCATCTGTGCTTGTATCTAGCCTTTGTTGTTCATTTTCCTCACAACAATGAAGGGATGTGGTATTCTATGTCCATCATATCATTCATAGAAGGAAACTTATGGTTTTGAAATGTTGTAAAAGCATTGGTGCATCACCACTTTTAAAGTTTTTTTGTTTACATTTCTTTCTACTCTTTTCGCAAACTCAGAGAAGAGTCGGCTTTCTATAAAAATCCCGAAGGTATTTAGTGAGATGCATATTATCCCCCACTCGTTGAATTTCCTATAAGACTGTCAGAGAGGCACAATATTTGATAATCAATAGTAATCAAATGTGCCTCATCAATCCATAAATATTCTTCATGAATTATGCTCAATACTATTCAAATATACTTCTTCTCAAATTCAAATAAGGGGACTTTCCTCCAAACATCCAAATTTTTCTCAACTAACACTCTGTAGGCATCATGGCTCTTTTCCAATTCACTCTCCCATAGCATGCTCAACTGAATTGATGAAATTTATTCTATCTTATTGTAAAACAAGGCATAGATATCTTTTGTGGGAAACATTCTTGGAGGGATGCAAGAGAATGTACCAATAGACTCTTCCAAAACATTCTTCAAATATATCTTCAAATTAAATTTCACTCTATCCACACTATTCACAACCTTTGAATTATCCATAGTAATTAAAATGAAAGATTGTGCAAACAGGAACACCTCTATAAATTCCAACAAGAAATGTATATATATCCTACTTCCGGAGCTCACTTCAAGTCCACTTGATTTCTTCTTCAAACTTTGAAAATTTGAATTGGTCTCTAAACTTCCTTTGCACGCTTCTCTAAAAAATACATAAGCCTCTTGAATTATCTAAATTTATTCCTTTCATTATGAATGATTTTGAAATAAATTCTTCAACTTGTAGGTAGATTACCTTGAAAATTGTGTATGCCTCCATTTTTCAAATTTTGCAGACTTCATCCTTAACACATGTGACTAAGAAAATTCATTAATTTTGTTACGACATTAAATATACTTTTTTCATAATGTGACACAAGTATCGATGAGGGGGTTGAATATATTTTTTAATAATTTATCCTCCTTATCCACTACTTTACTTAAATATTGATATGAGTATCTACACTAGAGGTCGGCACAAAAAACACTGATGATTCTAGATCTTGCTTGAATTTTCCTCCCTTTCTCCAAATATTTTTCATTTCCTTTCTTGATTCTTCCATATCAATGATTTGATCATTTTTCTTCACTGAATAATTATTTTTTCTTCTTCTACAATTATTAATAGGGTGTTCTAGATTGTTGTACTTACAACAGATAGCATTCTTCCTTCCATATTTTCATTTATCCAACTTATCTTCACACAGATTGACTTTATATCCAATCTTCTTGCACTCAAGACATTTGTTGGAGAATAATAAAGAATAATTCATTTTACCTTTTCAGTCCTTTACCTTATGACCAAATTTATTATAGGAATAACAAGCACCATTAAAAGATGAATACCTTTTAGCATTAGGTTGTTTGATAGGAGTTCTTCTAGAGTTCCTTCTTAGATCCTTGATAATCCATCTTTGCACTAAGTCTTCTTACTAGTAAATTTCTTCACTTTAGAACTTTTACCTTCCTCAAACCCTAAACCACTCTTATCCATTGTCAGTCTCTGAGAAGTAATCAACTCATCAAGAATTGTCGATATTATCTTAAATTTGTCTTCAAAACTTCTTTCCTTTTTCAGATCAAACCTTGAGATTTATGTTTCTTCCTCAAGCTTTATGCATTCGTCCACCTTCCTTTGAATTTAAATTTATTGACATTCTTCAGTTCTTTTCTTCTCATACAATTTTTGCAATAGGCCGGAGACAATTTCATTTGCCTTAACCAATAGATTACATGCTTCAACACTTTTACTTTGTGTAATAATGGGTATTTTCTAGGGTTAGCAATATCACATGCAAAACATAAAAGCCCAAAGTGATAATGAAGTGCAAAGGAATACAATAAAACAATCTCACCAGAATGTCTTCATCCTCCATGACTGACCTCCATTATACCTTCTCAACTTGCTGAAATATGTTGTTGCCCTCAGATTTATGATGAGCAAGCTAATGACAATGATAAGCCCTAAGCAAATGTTGAAGGATTTTAAATGACTATATGCAAGAATGCAAGATGAAGAAATTAAGAGACTAAGAAATATATGAGAGTGACGTCAAATATTCAAGAGATATGAGAGAGATCTCCCAAAATGAAGAAAAAATTGTCACTTTATAGAAAATGCAATTTTGTATGGACGGATGAGATTAAAGATTGATAAGTGCCCTAGAATCTATGGTCAAGATTCAAAATGACAACCCACAATTAGGGTTAGGGAAACATTAGGTCAAATTCGAAATGAATGGTCAAGATTGATTTTTTGAAAATCAAATCAATGGCTGACAATGCATGTGACAAGAGATTTTGGGCACACAACCCGAAGTTGTTGGAGAATCAAATAATAATTTAAAATTATTTGATTCAAGAGGGGATGTTGACCTTTTTGAATTCAAAAGGGTGGTGTCATGTGACAATAAATAATTTAAATTAAATTTTTTACTAAAAGAGGGAATTTGAAAGTGGGACTTATTTTAAATAAATAATATTTATTTAAAATGAGCACAATAAAAGAGGAGAAATTAAATAATAAAATTATTTAATTTAGGTGTTGGGACTTATTTTAAATAAATAAGATTTAGAAGAAATTAAATAATAAAAATTTATTTAATTTAGGCAGGAATTAAATAATAAAGATATTATTTAATTATAGAAGAATGTGACAAAGGGAACCTTTTAAATTAAATATAAAGATTTAATTCAAAATTCAGGAGAGTGGACCAAATTAAATAAATAAAATCTATTTAATTTAGGAGAGAAGAGGCTAATGAATAATTAGATAATCAAGCATAATTATTTAATTATAGTGGAAGGTGGATTAAATAAATAAGACTTTATTTAATTTTAGAAAGAACAGGATCTAATTAGTGACATAATTAAATAAATAGATAGAATTATTTATTTAATAATCAGGAAGATATAATGGACAAAGATAATTAAATAAATTAAGAAAATTATTTAATTATAGGGAGACATTAGACAATTAGTGACGCATTAAATAAATAATTAAAATTTATTTATTTAATAATCATGAAGAATAAATAGATATGAATTATTTAATTAATAGTCGAAAGTGAGTTAGAAACATAATTAAAATGTCATAATTATGCTAGGACGAAAAGTTGTAAAATAGAGCTTGCGGGTCTAGGTCATTTTTATGTGTCTATGTTTGCCCCTCTTTGTCATAATGCAGCTTGTCGCATTGTGGCAAAGAAAATAAGTCAAAAATATGCCCCAGTGCAAAATAGGATGAGGAAGAATGATGAGGAGGGTTGCGGTATGCCCCCTTGGGAGGTTCCAAGAATATGAGTGTGCTCTCAAAATTGATGAGAAGACTAGAAGACGACGGGACAAGAAAGCGTTAGTAAAAGATATGGATGATGATATGGATGCAATGCCTATATGAGATGCATGTTAGTTCCTACACCAAATCCTTCAACATATTACCATAGGACTTTAATATTTATTGCTCTTAATCATCATTGGGCAGTAAAAAAATGACACAAATGGACAACAAACACCATGGTATGACATAGACCAAGGTGTGCAAGGTCATCCACTTGCAAAATAGACAGTCGTAGACAAGGAATGTCCTAACTCATACTAGAGGCCCATTTGCCCCAGTCTTTTTATCAAGACAATCCACAGACATTAGTCAAAGAAAAACAAAATAGGTCATGAGACGTCATCACACCTCTAAATCCTTCATGGGACATCCTTGAGGTAGCTAGTAACATGACTAAAAGACAAGTCAATAAAAATATAAGACAAAATAGCCAAAAATTAATAGCCATTTACTTGTATTGCCAATGTTTGTTTGTTGAAGATTAATTGTTTGACGATTTGACAGTTTTGACGGTTTGATGGTTTGACGGTGCCTAAGGTCAAGAAGGACACATCCTGAAAAGGCAAATGACATTTTGACGAGGTCCAAATCCAAGAAGGACATATCTTGAAGAGGACCAAAAAATGACGAGATTGACATTTTGACTAATGTTTTGGCAAGTTGACAGATTTTGACTATATGATTGATTGGCTTATGTTGTCTGATTTTGACCAATTTTGACATTGACGTTTTGAATGACTGTCTTGTGTCAAGTGCGACTATGTCTGACTTATTTGACTAACATGACCATTATTGACTTATGATTTTAATTTTGACAAACCTAAAAGGACTGACCTAATGTCTCAGGGACTCATCAACTGATGGCCTTGCCTACGTAGCAAATGCACAAAGACAACGTAGTTCGGACAGGGACAAAAGATTGATTGACGTGACTGACTGGATTGATGAGACAAACATTGACTCTGACTCTGTTTTTGGGATTTTGACATTGATTTGGATGTTTTGTGTTTTCTTCAGGACATTTTTCAATTTTTAGGTCTTTTTTCAGGACTTTATACGATTTTTTAGGATTTTTATTTTTTCAGGACTTTTTAAGATTTTAAAGATTTTTTTCAAGACTTTTTCCAATTTTTAGGACTTTTTGATGTTTTATGAAAATTGTGACAAATGCATGTGAATGATGCCAACGCACATGAATCCAAGGACAACCATGATTTTGTTGCTAGTCAAGCAAAATACCAGTTGACAGGTGACAATGACAACGACAACATTGTTTGACATGGGAAGGACACATCCCGAAACAACGTGAGGATGGCAATGATATGACAAGAGGATAAAAGTCTACAGCAGGGCCAGGGACAAAGCCAAGGAATGTTTTTCAATGATGGGCCAGTTTTTCCATATTGTTGCATTTGGAATGACTTCGTGAGGATTAGATGGGATGACGAGGGATCTTTAGACCATTGACAAGAGAAACCAAGATGGGTGATAGGTATAAAAGGACAATAGATGGCTTCTATAAAAGATAGGAGACATGGATGGCTTAGACTAGGACAATTATCATATGGTCTCCAAGGATGATGTTGCATAGCAAAAAGGAGGCTATGAAGGTAATGACATGATATTTCATGAAAGTGTATGACCAAAGGATAGACATGTCAGAAGTTTTTCCCAAAGCATGATATGTGTTTGTGCCTTAGTTCTTATCAAAAGTAGGTGGGAAAATAGATGGAAATGACAGGGCTTGGATGGATAGATGGAAATGTCATAAGAAATGTCATGTGAAGGGCATGGGAGATGAGACGACTTGCCCCCAAGTGTAATGGTCCACATAGATGATTTATTCTACACATGACGCCTATTTTCCAGGCTTTCATCATGGTACTTATCCAAAGCACCTGTTTTCCAGGTTTTCACCATTGGACGAAATTTTTCTCTTTACTGATTTTTTTTTTTGGTGTCACCAAGACACCTATTTGCCAAGTTTTCATCAAGGTGATGATTTTTCTAATTTTTCATTTTTTTTGTATTTTTGCATTTTTACCAAATAGCCTTGATGCTTTAGATGACCACTGACTATTCTTAAGCCTTTGACTGTGTTGATGTAGAGACTGGTGCCATGACATGCCAATAATGACCTTTCTGAAGTAGTTGCCTTGTTAGAATGATAGTGCTTGCATACAGCTGACTGGTGTCATTGTGATCCTTGTTGATACTAGAGTTGGCCTTATTAGAATACGTACATTGTGATAGAGTGCCACGAGAGTCCTTATGATAGAGACTTGCTTCCAAGATGTGACGGATTTGTGACATGGGATGTTTGGACTTTAAGGAGGATGTAGGATTATGACGGATGACGATGGACATGGACGGGTTAGTTGGATGTTTGGATGTATTGGTTTTTATTTTCCAAACTTTGGGTGTCAGATAAGGATAGTGTTCGGAACCAACACTTTTATATGTCTTTCTTGATGGCCATTTTGATGGAGGTGGACATTGATTATATGTGGGAGTCCTCTTGTCTTGTGGCTCCACATTTTGATTGACTTTTGAATTTGACATATTTTCTTTGCTTGATTCTTAACTTGATCCATTTTGTTTTGGGATCCATTTTAGCTTCATTTGTCCACTTGACTTTTTGTCTGATTTGATGGCCTTTGACATGTGATTTTGAACTTCGGATTTGTAATACTTTTGTTGGTTCCAAATGGAAGGTTTAGTCATGATGGAATGATGGTTTGGGATGTGGAGGGAAGGGGTGTTGGCAACAATCTTATGAAAATGATTACTCATATCACCCATTTTGACATTTGAATTAGATAAAGTTGCCCCCAATATCGAGGAGAGACCACTAACATCGTTTGATTTTCTGACTGATGAATATCCAAGACCTTGATGTCTGTAATGTGCTTGAACTTGTACGGGTTCCAAAATTCCTTGCTCGTGTAGGCCTAATCCTTTTCCATGATAATGCATGTTCTGACGAATTTTGTTTGCGATGAGGTACTTGTTATTGTGGAAGCAAGATGCTAACCCATCCTTATTGTGGAAATTAATGCTCAAAATCTTCTCATCTATGAGGAAGCCTGCTCTGAAAAAGATAGATGATCCTAATTGATAGGATGTTGTAGTTTTAATAACATGTTGGATAGATTTTTGATTGTCATCTTTGGTTTGATTTTCTGACATATTAGATTTTGATGATTCTACCGGTACTTTGAAGTTGATGTCGAAACCGTCTTCATGGTCATTGTCATAGAGGCCACTGAATTTAGTTATAGCTTGATCATTTGCAAATATGTCCATGCTAGAAGACTCTTGTTCTAGGGGAAGATGATCTATGTGTTCCATGGAGGCAAGTGCTTCTTTGTGGAAAGTGTCAATACTTGAAGTTTGGATGGAATTGTCTTCAAGTGTGTCATCATGAATGGCATATAGGTCAAGGAGTGGATCATTTTGGACTTTTGGATCAATGGTAAGGTCTTGGTCAAAGATGGGGTTGTCTTGAATGACATGGTTTTGCATGGACTCTTGACCAAGGATAGGTGTATTTGGTATGCCATGATGGTTTAGGAGGACTTCTTGAATGGACGTAAACATGGGGTCATGTAATGGGCCAATTTGATCTTGACATGACAGTGATGTTATGATGTCATGCTTTGGACTTGCCTCTTGACATGTATCCCCAAGTGTAGGTAAGAAGATGGAACTTTGGAGACCATGACTAGATATATTTTCATGAAAACATGGAGTGTCTTGGAATGGATTGGGGTATAATGGACTAGGATATGACATGGAGGTTTGGAAAGGGTTAGTGGATGAAGGACTAGGATGAGATGAAGGATTAGAATAGGACATGGATGCATGCCAAGGATATGATGTGGATGGAGGATTAGAATATGATGTGGATGGAAGATTAGGATATGATGTGATTGAAAGACTAGGATATGATGTGAATGAAGGACTAGGATATGACGTGGATAGTTGGTTTGGATTGATGGAAAGCTGATTTCCCTTGTCAAAGTTAGGGTGGGTATGACTAATGGAAGTTTGTTGTGACTTAGTGCCATGGATGGTGTTAGGGGACTCTTGATAGTAGATCGATAGAGGACTAGGACTCATGGATTGTTGGTAAGATGGATAGATGGATGGTTGAATATGGGTTGTGGATTTGGACTTTGATTGGAGGTATAGTGTTTTAAAGTCCCTAGCAAGTTGTGCTTGACCATTACCAATGAATTGGCATTCAATTCGACTAGCAAGCATGTCATAGTGACTTGAAGACATGATGGTGGATGGGATGAGACTAAGATTGTGCAAAGTGACAATGCAAAGTGATAAAAGAGGATGCCTTATGTCAAATTATTTTTAGGAAAGGTTTTTTAACCATACAAAGTTTGGCCAATGTGTCAATTTGGATTGTCAAAGGACTGGTTTGAAGGACAAGATGACAAAATGACAAGGTGATATTTTCATACTAGACTTATGAGTTGGAAGTAGCTCACCAAAGGACAATGACTAAGGATTGATTTGTTTGACTTGGTCCAATGACAATTTACTTTTTTAGACAATGGTTTGATAAAGAAAGGAAAGTTTTCCTATCCCAAAGTGTGCAAAATTGAGGATTTGATTTGACAAATGCGTTGCAGGAAATGATTTGACAAAATTTTAGGCTGATTGCAAAGATTTGTTTCAGTTGACAAAGTTGTTTCAACTTTTAGCAAGTTTGATGTTTATTTGTCTGAAAACAGTTGGAAAACACATGGTGTTGTAAAAAATGAAAATCAACCACATAGAAGTTATTTTACAAAAATCTTATAGCTGCAAGGACACTACTCTTTTGGATCCCACTAACTGCATATCCTTAGCGAATGAATTCAAAAACTTGGACCCACAGGCTCCCCCTTACAATGCACTCACTTCTCAGGGCAACCAAGCTTTCAACCTCCATGAAACTCCAATGGTAGATTGATCATTTCTACTAAGAACTGCGTAGGTGCGAGTGCCTTGGCAATGACTATTGCTGCACCAAAGAATAGAAGGTTTTTTGGCTTTCTATAACAAAGGATTTAATTCAGACATCCGTTCGAGTGGTCATACATGGGGCAAAAATTAAGTTTCGTTAAGGAGGCACTCCAGCCTGAAGAGGTTAAGCTCAATAGGGTTTTGGGGAGTACTACTTGGTCCGTATGACATATTTGCACTCATAATCCTAGGCTTCCCTTAGGATTCACATTTATATACCGGTTAGAAGTAGCTCGGCTAAAGAGCTTCGTTGCCGATTTGAGTCGCTTTGGGGTGAGTACTTTTTCCCACCAAAGCAGGCCCAATTTTCTAAAGTTGACAAAAGCAAGCCAAAATATTCATAGTTCAGTCAATCCTTATTTAAAAACAAAGAGTGAACACATGAATATCCTAACTCACACTCGCATGTTCATTTTAAGCCCAAAATGAAATGTGTTAACAAACATAAAAAACATGGAGTTCATTTTAACCATTTGTAGTTCTTGTCAAAACATGGGGTTCATTTTAACCGTTTGTAGTGTGAGCTAACTAAAAGTTCATTTTAACCCAATGCTATGAAGAGATGCAAATTTATTTTAGTCCAATGAGTTATCATGCAAGATTGTGTTCTTTTTAGCCCAATGAGTATGCATGCATGTTCATTTTAACCCATGAATGTAAAATGCAAACTTGTAGTTGTTTGTTTAAGATTTGTGAAATAAAACAAACAAATATTAGACTCCTCGCCACAAGCTGCAAACAAAAAATCAGTAACCCAAAAATATTTAAACTACCATATAGAAAAATGTGTTGCCCTAACCCTATTTGACCTAGTGCAAGCCCAATTCCTAGAGTCAATAACAGTTTCTCTTACACTCAAGATCGCACAAGTGCGCAAGGGGAGAGGATACTTCTATTATTGATCATTAATATTAGAGGGTTAGCTAGTCAAGAAAAATATGATTTTTGGAACTAGTTTTTGCATCAAAAGTAAAAACATAGAAAATAGACCCCTAGTGAAATTTAGAGAGCTTTCCAGAAATGTAAAGAAATCCGAAAAATTCACTGTTTTGCATCTAGAATTAATTTTTTATGAAAAATCATAAAAAAAATTATTAAAATTTCAAAATAGGTCCGAAAAATATGATTTTTTAATTGAAGGTGCCTGACATCATTCCAAACATGAAAAGAAAATTGTGTGAACCAGTCTGCAATAGTTTGTGATATTTAAGTCAATCTTTGTAAAACCCTAATTTTTAAAAATCTATTTTTTGTCAAATTATTTTGCAGGAATATTAAAAACATAAAAAACAGACCCCTATTGAAATTGAAAGAGCTTTCCAAAAATATAAATAAATCCAAAAAATTCGCTCCTTTTCTCTCAAAATTGATTTTTCATTAAAATAACAGAAAATTATTAAAAATTAAAAATAGCTCCAAAAAATCTGATTTTCGAACTGGAAGCTTCTAATATTGTCATTAACCTACAAAATAAAATTTGTTAGAAAATATGCATCCATTTGAGAGATATGGTTGAATCTTTGGAAACTAAGGTTTTGTCCCCAAAATGATGCAAAACCTGCAACAAAAAGCCAACAAAAAAGATTCAACTCCAAAATTCTTCAAAATTTCTCAAAACATGTCAGGTTCACCAATGTAACAATGGGTATTTTCTAGGGTTAGCAATATCACATACAAAACATAAAAACCCAAAGTGATAATAAAGTGTAAAGGAATACAATGAAACAATCTCACCAGAATGTCTTCATCCTCCATGACTGACCTCCATTATACCTTCTCAACTTGCTGAAATATGTTGTTGCCCTCAGATTTATGATGAGCAAGCTAATGACAATGGCAAGCCCTAAGCAAATGTTGAAAGATTTTAAATGATTATATGCAAGAATGCAAGATGAAGAAATTAAGAGACTAAGAAATATATGAGAGTGACTCCAAAGATTCAAGAGATATGAGAGAGATCTCCCAAAATGAAGACAAAATTGACATTTTATAGAAAATGCAATTTTGTATGGACGGATGAGATTAAAGATTGATAAGTGCCCTAGCATCTATCGTCAAGATTCAAAATGAATTAGGGTTAGGGAAATGTTAGGTCAAATTCGAAATGAATGGTCAAGATTGATTTTTAGAAAATAAAATCAATGGCTAACAATGCATGTGACAAGAGATTCTGGGCACACAAACCGAAGTTGCTGGAGAATCAAATAATAATTTAAAATTATTTGATTCAAGAGGGGATGTTGACCTTTTTGAATTAAAAATTATTTTAATTCAAAAGGGGTGGGGTCATGTGACAGTAAATAATTTAAGTTAAATTATTTACTAGAAGAGGGAATTTGAAAGTGGGACTTATTTTAAATAAATAATATTTATTTAAAATGAGCACAGTAAAAGAGGAGAAATTAAATAATAAAATTATTTAATTTAGGAGTTGGGACTTATTTGAAATAAATAAGATTTAGAAGAAATTAAATAATAAAAAGTTATTTAATTTAGGTGGGAATTAAATAATAAAGATATTATTTAATTATAGAAGAATGTGACAAAGGGATCCTTTTAAATTAAATATAAAGATTTAATTCAAAATTCAGGAGAGTGGACCAAATTAAATAAATAAAATTTATTTAATTTAGGAGAGAAGAGGCTAATGAATAATTAGATAATTAGGCATAATTATTTAATTATAGTGGAAGGTGGATTAAATAAATAAGACTTTATTTAATTTTAGAAAGAAGAAGACCTAATTAGTGACACGATTAAATAAATAGATAGAATTATTTATTTAATAATTAGGAAGATATAATGGACAAAGATAATTAAATAAATTAAGAAATTTATTTAATTATAGGGAGACATTAGACAATTAGTGATGCATTAAATAAATAATTAAAATTTATTTATTTAATAATCATGAAGAATAATAAAATATGAATTAATTAAATAATTATGAATTATTTAATTAATAGTCAAAAGTGAGTTAGAAACATAATTAAAATGTCATAATTATGCTAGGACGAAAAGTGATAAAATAGAGCTTGCGGGTCTAGGTCATTTGTATGTGTCTACACTTTGTAGTTTTTTAATATACTCATTTTCTTTCATCAAATTCTCCTTCATATCTTCTATTTCTTTTGAATATCTAGCAAAGACCACTTTCAGAGGAAAATATTTCTTATATTCAAATTTTGAGACCTTCCTCAAGCTGTTAGGCTTATTCTAAGGAACCAGGCTCTGATACCAATTATTGAACATCTAGAATACTGAGAGAGGGGATGAATCAATATTCCATAAAACCACAATAAAATCCATCTTATCATTATCACAATTCTAATTGAATCAACAAGAAGGAACATAAAAATAAATCAATGCAACCATACACATGAACACTAGGATTTGGAAATCTCAAAAAGGGAAAAACCACAGTGATGGTTAACTCACAATATATTAAATATCCATATGTAAAATATCACAGGGCTCGCTGCCAAGACTCACTATCCCTAAAAATTCTTAGTGTCTGAGTACAAAAGATGGCTAACTACCAAGATACAAAGATAGTGTCTCACTTCCAAAAGATTGAATTGATAGGATACACCTTTAATGTGCAGGGTTTAGTTCCAATGAAGCTCGGAATATGAAGTGTTGCCTCACATAATAATCACTCAACAAATTTACATTGATCCACAACTTATAAAAGCATTTAGGCTCAGACCTTTCTTCCACACACATACACACCACTCTTCACTCTCCTCTTCTTCTCATTCCTCAAAACATCTTATATATACAAGTATATCTTATTCATCAATTAGGTCGGCCTAATTATATGAAAACAAAATAGTCCAATCTCTCTTTATCGGCACCACATATAATTTAAATATTTAATCCATGTAGTGCATTATACCAAGTTGGCTGGCATAAATAGTCTCCATAATGTATTGCATATGCTAATTCAACCAAGACTAGAAGACAATTCCCCAAACCAACAAATAAACCTCAAAGAAAACACCTTCTAGATCTAAGAACACATTAATTTCCCATCATACCACCAACATAGAGACTACCAACAAAACTGTAGCATAATAATGTTCACCTTAAGAAAATGTGAAGTCTCCCACACAGTATACCAAGTAAGGAATAATAGTAGAATACAGAGTTGAACTCTATCAGAGATAATTTTTTACTCACAACCAAAAATGTCTCAAGATCCAAGATACAACTTCCTCAATGAAACATGATAACATGGTTAAGAGATTAGAGTCATATTAGATCTTGTGGTGAATTTGGGACTCAAATACCAACACATTGATCCATCACAAAAGAGTATTACCAGCAAAGAACAACTTATATTAAACTAAGTAGACTTCCCATATAGTTATCACCATGTTGACATCAATGACAATATAGGAACAACCAACACAAACCATTCATACTTCATGCTCATGTTGCAAGGCTCCATAATCCCAACAATATACATTCTTCTCTATGTCGCAAACACTTTCCTTTATCTTTTCATTTATCTTATGTTTTCCTTTTGGGGATGATGCAAGGCACTAAGACATTTAGGTCTCTTCCATGTTTACCCAAAATCTTTCCTTTATCTTTTCATTTTTCTTGTGTTTTCCTTTTGGGGATGATGTAAGGCTTCAAGACTTTTAGGCTTCTTCCATGTTGACCCGAAAGTTTTTTTTTTTTTTCACTCCCTTTGTGTCATTCTTCTAGTTTTATGAGTATTTAGGGAATGATGATTCTTTCAAGCTCTAAAAAAAACAATGTAGCAAAGACATAGTAACCCTGAATCCATAGATCCCTTATGTACTTTTGGGGGAAACCCTTCCTTCCTATTTCATGTCATAGCTTTATTTTGAAAAAACATGACTTGGCATAGGGTTTTTTGACGAAATATCTCATATTTAGGATAAAACATTGGCTATTTTAAAACAATTTCTCACACTAATGGTGTTAACAAGCGCTTTAAAGTGGGGGCATACATCGATGACATATTTCATCATATTTCATGGTGTGATTTTATTTTTTCTTATGACATATCCTTTTCTTGGTGGTGTCATTGGATTTGATGTCCTCCAAGAGTGGGATATTTCTAAGCATATGATCTCCCTTAGTGGTATGATGTGAAATGAGAGGAATCCCATAAGCAGTGATTTGATACTCTTTGACTTGTCCTCTCTTGGAGAAATTAGGCATGATGTTCCCTAAGAAGAAGACCTTAAATGAACAAAGAAAAATCCCCTTAAACAAAAAACTTACAGACATGACATTCAAAAGCATACAAAAAGCATTACATTGTGGTACCTTATCAAAGTTGTTAGGAGGATAGCTTTGATATGGTATGGGAGGCTAATATGATTCTCTCATTTTCTACCTCATTGGGATAACTCACCTAGTGGACAAAGTGAGGTTCCACTACCCTAGAGTGAGCATGCATGATTGGGACAACTCACCTAATGGACAGAATGAGGTTCCACTACCCCAGAGTGAGTAATGTATGTTATGGACAAATATCCTGATTCCACATCATATTAGAACGGTTGTGCTTGAGCCTTTGGTTTTCTTTGTTTTTTTATTAGCCTTTGATAGGGTATTACTATGTACCTTTGTTATTACTACAAACTTATGTGTCTTGAGTGTCTACTTTAGTGTGAGTTTGTCATAGGAACAAAATCTCACTAAAGTAGAGGCAACATGTAGTGTAAAAAAAGTAACCCTTTTTCACACTTAATCTGGGAATAAGTGATATTGAATTAACCTAATTATTCCTTGATTCAATGTTGTAATATGTTGTACACATTCACATTGAATCTAGGGCCTTTTTTAGAAAAATTTACTTAAATTGTACCTTATTTAGGGTGTTGTCAAGTGTTGTATTGCACTTTCACACTTGCCTAGGGTTTCATTAATTAATTTTGGTTAATTGATCTTAATTGGCCCCTTTAATTTAAATTTAATCCCTCTTAATTACACTTTCTGAAGGATCTATCCCAACACCAAATATTGATATTGCATGACATTTAATTTGGAAAATTTGAGGTCCTAGAAATGGTGGTAGGACCCATTCGCCTTTAGTGGTGAATGTGTCCTCTCCACATAGGACACTCCTTTCTTGGCATTTTTGAAATGGGTTTTTGATGTTATTTCATCCCCCCGAAGCATGGTCCTAGAAATTTATGCTAGGAAACATTCGCCTTTAGTGGTGAATGGGTCCTCCTCATATAGGACACCTCTTTTTGAATTTAATTGTGGTGAGATTCTAATGATTTGCAATCCTATATTTGATGTCGGATTGAATCATTTGAATTTCAGGGTTAATCTCTAGATTTAGTATGCATATGAGGTTAATTCACATAGTTTCATCTAGGAAATTATAGAGTACTTCAAGAACATTTCAAAGGCATTCAAGGGTAGATTATCAAGATTTTATTGCAATAATTCGAGGTCATTTCATCATGTCAAAGGCATAGTGCATCATGCAGGTTGTGGAGCTAAGATAGTTGATGTAGCATCGAGGATCTACTTGCAAGAATCGTTTCACATCTAATTTGAGATCAAGATCTACATTCTTCATGGCTACTTCATGTCAGTTTGTAGATTTACATTCCAAGACAACTTCCAAGGTATCATCGTTTCAAGTTTCATATTTCATGTCCTTATTGCATTATTTCATCATTTTGTTTAATTACCTAAACAGGGTTTGACTTAGGAAAACCCCTATACACTAAAAATCAACAAGTTTTTCTCCTCTTGAAAGTGTGTTTGCAGATTTATAGGTTGAAGATCAAGTGGAGAACAAGTTTGAAGAAAAATTATCAAATTTTTTGAAGTTGAAAAGTTGTCATTCATATTGCAAGAACATGGAAAGAAGGTTACAAAATTTATTTCAATTTTTTGAAAGTTGATCACCAAGGAGCTGAGAGTGTATATCGTGTACAGTTGTCAATTTATGAAAGGGTAAGAGTAGGTTTCTCTACCATTCGTCTCTTTTCTTCTCTTAGAGGAGGAACTAAAGGTTCCACTATGGGTTGGAGAATGACCATCTCCTTAGGTATATAATTTTTTCTCTTTTGAAATCAAAAAGGTAATCATGCAAATGTCTCTTGGTCTCTTATATGATATTGGTGAAAGAACTACAACATAAATGCTTGGTGTACTTGGGAGTAAATTCTCCTTAGACATGTGGATTCATCTATGACCTATGGGGTGGGAGGGATAGCCATAGATTGATCATCCTTAGGTGGGATATTGCTAAGGGATAATTTTTTTATGCACTTTTCCTTAATTTTTTGATATGACCTAAAAAATAAATATTCATGAGTCTTGATGGGTTCCATAGGTTGAGGTTAAAAATACTCCAATGAAAAGTTTCCACAAGAATCCAAAGGTATAAACCCACTATGATGAACTGTATATATTTTTTTCTCAAATGGGAACTTTATATTCTTGTGTATTATCAATGGGAAAAAAATCATAGAGCATATCCATGGATATCCTAGCTTCACATGGAGTTAGTCTAATATCAAGATTATGGTGAATGATACTTCTAGTTGTTTGGTTCCAAATTTAAGTTGAAGAGTAGAAGAGTTATCAAACCTATCATAAGGAAATAAAAACCATCATGATTATTTAACCATGCTAAATTGGTTGTTCATAAGAATCTTTGTAAAGTTCATGCATAAATAAGAATTCATCAGTAATCACATTTTCTAGACACACAAGATCAATTAGTATCCTTGGTGTAGTTTTATCGTTAATATGTTGATATAGAGAGGAAAATCTAGAGAATGTATAGATGCATCAATATGTATGAATGAAATATCAGGTAATAAAGTGGCTTATCTCTTATGAGGTTCTAAATATATTGGATTAAAAAAATTGGATAGATCATAAAGAGGCATACGCAAGTGTGTATAGGATGGAAACTTCATCAAAAATATCTTATCCCTAATGCTAGATTAAAATTTTATTATAAAAATCCTTTTAACATCAGCACAAAGAATACTATAGGAGATTTGTGAGTAAATAAATTGGTATCATCTTATATAAATTGTGTTACCTTTTCCTTAGGTCCTCATTTACAATGCACTAAATTAGTTAACATTACTTGAGGACCAGTTCTTTCTTGAAAATGTTGGAGAAATGCATCAATAAGTTTAGTGAATGAATTTATAGAGTTATTCGGCAATGAGGAAAACCATTCCAAGGCCATTTCTTTCAATGATCTAGGAAAGAGTTTATCTAGGAGCTTATCTTCAAAAATAAAGTTGCTACACAATGTAGTAAAAGTTGATACATGACTGTTAGGATCTCCTTTACCATTGTACTTCTCAAATTATGGTATTTTTAATTTTGAGACATGGGAATTTTCAAGATTTCAATTAACAATGAGCTGAGATAATGTGGTGATTTTCTATTTTGAGTTTGATTCAAGGTGGAGATTTTTGTTGAATTGATGTCACATTTTGTAAAAGTTGGTGAATATAGTACGATTGTGTAAATGTTTGGTGGAATATTATGTTAAAAATTTATGATAGGTGAAGAATATTTATTTGTTATACATGTGATGCTACAAAATTATAAGGATTACCACTAGGAATCCCTAAGATTGGATTTAGTCTATTGGTGTGTTGTATAATTGAAGCTATTATTGGTAGTGTAAATGTATGAATAGAAGGTATGGTTGTTGGGAGGGAAACTTATTTTCCTCCTTGGTTTTGAGAATTTTCTAATTCTTAGGTACAACTAGCTTCTATAGGGATGTTAGCTTCTACTATATAAGCTAGACTATGCAAAACCTCTATTCCTTGAGTATGATTGATCATCTTCTTAAGGTTATCCACTATAGGCACCATTTGTCCTACTAAGGATTCGGTGCTTAAGTAGCCTTGAAATCCGTCTAAATATTTACATCCAATTGTTTTAATTTCTCATTAGGCACATGGGTAACTCTAATCTCAACATCCATGAATACTTTTTATTGTGAAGTTTTCATGGGTATTATAGGATTAGGGATGGATTCCAAACTAGGTTGAGTATTTAAAATACCTTTTTTGAAAGAGTTGGAAGACTCAAGCTCCATAGTGGATCTAATAATAGTGTGGGATGTCATATGTTTGCAACTAAATCTCACAGGAGTACTAGCAATAGGACACCAGGTCGTGAAACTCATATGAGTTTCGAAACACTTAGGTGTTCCCACTAGGAACACTAAGGTGAAAAATAATAATAATAAAACACACAAGATCCAAGATCAGAGAGAAAAAATATACAACAAACACATGGATAGATGTCTCATGAAATTTTGATCCAAAACTAGATGGACAAGGCCACAAAGGGAACCCTTTTCTAGAAAATATTTCTACTAAATTCAAAGTTTGAATGTTTGTAATACTATTTAATGCTTTTGTTTTGTGATAGTGTAGGTCTAAAAGTGAATAATTTTCTAGAATTTGTCCAATTTATAATTATGTAATACAAAATGTAAGTGTGAAAACAATTTTCAAAATGTTCAAGAAATAAAATGTAATCCCAAATTTAATTTTCAAATCTAAAATACAGCAATTGACTAATCCTAATTTAAAAAATCTGAAAATGATGATCTTGATATCTTTTGCAACAAAATAACACAACTTTTCACCTTTTTTACTATATGCAAAATGCAATGAACACTTTCATATTTGATTTCAGATCTAAAATTACCTAATGCATATTTTTAAATTTAATTAAGATATAGATATGACCTATGATGACCTAAATTAATCCTACTTCAACATAGGATGCAATTTGATATGCAATTTTTTTACTTTTTATGTTTTTTTGATGCAATAATGGATGCCTAAATGATGAATGCAAAATGATGCAAGAAAACTCTCAACTTTCAATTTTGATTTAAAAAATTAAAGGACCTAATGCATATTTGTAAATTCAGTTAAGATATAATATGATATGATTCAGATTTTAGAAGGTTTATTGACAATACCTTGCATGAAAGAGTTAGAAAACTCAAGCTCCACAACGGATGTAATAACATTATGGGATGACATAAGTCTGCAACTACATCTCATAGGAGTATTGGCAATAGGACACTAGCTTTTAATTATTATATGAGTTTAAAAACACTTAGGTGTGCCCACTATGAATACTAAGGTACAAAATAGTCAAAATAAAACACACCAGATCTGAATTCAAAGAGAAGAAATACACAAGAAACACAAAGATATGTGTCTGGTGAAATTCTAAGCCAAAACTAGATAGACAAGGTTGCTAATGGTGCCCTTTTCTAGAAATTTTTTATACTAAATTCAAAGTTGGAATGTATGTAATATTGTATAATGTATGTATTATGTGATAGTGTTGATCTGAAAGTGAATAATTTTCTAGAATTTATCCAATTTATAATTATGCAATGCAAAATGAAAGTGTGCAAACAATTTTAAAAATGCTAAAGAAATAAAATAAAATTCCAAATGAAATTTCCATATGTAAAATCTACCAATTGACTGATCCTAAATTGTAAAATCTAGAAATGTTGATCTTGATATCTTTATACAATAAAACAATGTAATTTTTTACCTTTTTGACTATATGCAAAATGCCTAAATGAATTCGATGAACACTTTTAGATTTTATTTTATATCTAAAATAACATAATTTAGATTTTATAAATGTAATTTAGATCTAGATCTTACCTATGATGGCTGAAATTAATCCTACTTCAACTTAGGATGCAATTTGATATGAGAATATATATATATATATATATATATATATATATATCCTACTTCAACTTAGGATGCAATTTGATGTGAAAATTTAAAATATATCTATTTCTATATATATTTGATGCAATAATGAATGCCAAAATGAAGAATGAAAAAAATCCAAGTATACTCTCAAATTTTGGCCCTACTCTTCCCTATTCTTTTATCTAATTGAAACTTTGGGTCCTGATCAAACTGATGGACTAAGTTCCAAAATATTCTAAGTCTGATTGGAATTCTTGATCCTGAATGATTCTTTTTCCTTCTTATCTAATTAGAACTTCAAATCTCGATGGGACTCTTGGACTAAGTTCCAAAATTCTCTAAGTCCAATTGAGATTCCCAATCTCAATTAACACTTTCCATCTTATCAAATCAATGTTTTGGGTCTTAATTAGACTTTCAAACTTAAGGTCTAAAACCTTTTTGAAACACTACCCCTTCTTTTTTCCTCCCTTTTCTTTCATCCCAATAGGACCATTGAACCCATTTTCCACAAGTTTGCATGCCCTTTAAAAAGGTGCATTGTGTATATACATGAAAGCGCAAAAATATTCCAAGTGAAATATTTTTGTGGGTCTATCGTTCTCTCCTAGTTGATTCATATTTGGTTTCTTGAAGCACAAACAACAAACATGTGGCATGTTCCCATAATTTTGCAAGATCCTTTTGGTGCGTCCCCCTTCATCCTGTAGAAGCACAAATGTTGCCACGTGGCATGTTCAAAATTTCTTATATCTTATTTTATTATTCAATCAGGACTTTGGATCTTGACTAGAATTTCAAACCAAAGGTCTAAATGGTATAAATCTAATCGAGATGTCTTATTTTGATTGTTCTTCCTCATATTCTTTTCTGATCTAATTGAGACTTCAAGTCCTCATGGAAATTTTGGACCAATGGTCCAAAAGGTTTGAATCCAACCAAAATTTTCACTCTTGATGCTTCTTTTCTTTTTTCTAGGATAGATTATTGGGGTTTCAGGACCTGATTGGACTTTTGGACCTTTTGCTCCAAAATTCTAGATCCATTTCAATTTCCCAAACCCAATTTTCTTCCTTATCAAGAGTTCTAACATTTTTTGGACTTTTATAATTTTACCCCAATAGTTCGAATCTAATTTATGTTTCTACTCCCACCCTCCACTTTCTTCATTCTTAGGTTTTTAGAACCCAATTAGACTTTTATGCATTCTGCAAAATTTTCATGTTTTCATCATTAATGTTACAACTCTCCCAACTACCAAAATTGATTTTTGGGGTTATATATATGATCTTAAATGTATTTCTTTTTAATTTTAAGTGGGATAAGGTGGAACCCATCCTCATTTATGGTTGTTATTCCTCCTTTTAGATAGAGATCTAATATTAGTTATCATTGGCTATAGATTTTGTGGGGGTTTTTGTTAAAACACATAGGTATACTAAGAGGGGGGTGAATCATTATATCCCTCAATTAATCCAATTCAACTTTATCAATCAAAATTATTACTACCTTAAATAGATAAAACATCCAAAGAACAAGCACACAACCATAACACTAGATTTACATGGAAAACCCTACAAAGAAAAACCCATGGTGAGAAAGATGATTGGAGCTACTATCCAAATCTAGCCTAATAGAATTAACTAAGGTTTATAACAATTTTTATGGGTTGCAACCCAAATGAAGCTAAAACTCCCTCCAACATAGTTTTATGGCTTTAACCAAAGGAAGCTTACATCTCTCTGTAGAATAAAACACTTATAATAAGAGGCTACAACCTCAACATACAATATTTGATGAATTATCATGATCAACAGCCACTACAACACCTCTATTACCTCCATCTCACTAATTTTGGCACACTCGCACTATGTTTCCTTTAGCTCACTACTTCTAGCACTCTTTCTTCACTATATATACTTCCTTACACACTCAAGAACTATTGCCTTCAACTCACTTCCTTTAGCACACTTCAAATACTTCTTTACACACTCGCACACATTATGCTACCTTTAGTTCACTACTTTCAGAACATTACACTCATTGCACTACCTTTAGCTCATTTGTTTCAACATATATCACTTTTAACATTTAATTAGGATAAGGATTAGGATTAAAATTTAATTAAGGTTAAGGTTCAAGTTAGGTATAAGGTTAGGATTAGAATTCTATTAGGGTTAGGGTTCAATTAGGGTATTAGGATAATCTTTGGGTTATCAATATAGTGAAGGTTGGGGCTATGGTTAGGGTTAAATTATAATTAGGGTTCTAAAATAAAGATTTGTGTCAGTATTAGGTTTAGGGTTAGGGTTTAATTAAGGTTACAAAAAGAATTAAGGTTTCCATTAGAATCAGGATTATGAATAGGGTTAGAATTATGGTTAAGTTAAAATTATAATTAGGGTTATAGTTAGAGTTAGTATTAGAAGTAGGATAAAGTTTAGGACTATATTTAAGGTTGAGGTTATAATTAAACCCTTAACCCTATTTCTAAAATTAACACTAATTCTATTTGTAACTCTAACCCTAACCCTTTTTCTTATTCTATCTCTACCTTGTTGTTCCCTTATACTCACAATAATTCTAACTCAGATTGTAACTCTAATTCTATCTCTAACCTTAGCAATAACCCTATTCTAAAAATAATAGTAATTGTAATTGTAATCCTAACTGAAACCCTAATTATAAATATAATCCTAATATTAACTCTAACCCTAACCCTAACCCTAACACTCACAATAATTCCAACTCAAATCCTAATCGTAATTCTATTTATAATCCTAACACTAACCGTAATTATAATCTAACACTAATTATAATTGTAACCCTAACACTAACATTGTTTATAACCTGCCCTAATTCTATAACAAACACTAATTCTAATTGTAACCCTAAATATAACCCTAATCATATCTCTAACTAATCCTGACCATAACATATAAAAATATAAAAATCATAACTCTTAACTATAATTATAACCCTTACCTTGATTCTATCAAAAAAATTAACCTTGATCCTTATTCCATCTCTCACCCTAAGACTAAACCTAACCCTAACCATACAACTGTTGGAAGTTTATAATATATTGCCATTGATGTCACCATGTTGGTCTGATACTCTGTACCGGTGTAAGGATTTGTGCAGATCATACTCATCTCATCTGGTATTTTGATCTGATATCTATGATATTCTTATGATTGATTAATGTGTTGGCATAGGTTCCTGAGATTTCATTTTGGCGTTAAGCTAATTCTAACTGACATGATGTTGCATTACATAGGTGAAATAATTTTGTTATGAATCCGACAAGTTATCATCTTGAAAATATGTTTTGCATCGATTAGGCTGACCTAATAAATGCATATGGATATATCAGGTATATATATACATTATGATTAGAGGATGAAAGTGTAGTAGTGATGAAGCAATGAAGGATAAGCAGTGCTAATGAAAAAATAAGAATAAGTGTATGTGTGAGTGAAGTGTCCGAACAGTGGTTGAAGATCAGCAAATACATTGAGCATCAAAGGAACTGAACCTACACATGTGGTATAACTCATTAGTTCAACTTTGGTGGTTAGCCATTTTTGTTTACTTATTTATGTAGGAATTGATCCTCCTTTTATGGATAGTAAGTCCTTATAAGAAGTGAGCTTATGTATGTGGCAGTGACCCTCTTATTATTGGTATTGATATAACTTTATATATTGTGAGTTAATCCTCACTGTGGTTTCTCCCTCATTGGGTTTTCAAGGAAAGATATAGAGAACTTGAGGGTATTGAAGATCTTGACAAGGTTGAAATTTAAAATAGATACCTAGAGGAAGATCTTGATGAAGCAAATGAATGTATCTGGAAACTAAAAGAGAAATTAAAGAAATTCAAGGAAAGATATAGAGAAGTGAGTGAGGAGTTGAAGCAAGAAAATGATGAGAATACCAAACTAAAATTAAAGATGGATGAAAGAATAAAGTTTAATAATGTCTGAAAACAATGATACAAATAAGAGTTGATGTGTGTCGTAGGCTTCAATAGGAAGTGATGAATCTTAAGGCAAAACTTGAGAAATCAAAAATTTGTCAAGAGGATTTCAAGACAAGCTCCACCAAGCTTGATGAACTGATAGCAAGACAAAAACCTTCCAAAGACAAAAGTGGCTTAGGTAATGAAGCTGATGGAAACATGTAGAATTCAAATACAACAAATAATCAGAAGACTCAAGATAAAGGAAAGTAGAAAGAAAATTCTGGAAGGAAACCACCTGCCATACAACCAAATGCACAAAGGTAATCATCATTTAAAGGTTTTTTTTTTTATGTAAGAAGTTTGGTCATAAGGTACCTGAGTGTAGGAGCAGGTTGAATTAGTTGTTCGGTCCCTTCTTTGGACAATGTTATACATGCAAGAAGATAGGACATAAAGATACTGAGTGTAGATCTTCAGTAAAAATGATGATGAATAGGTTCAATGGAAAAAGGATGAATAAATTATTGAATGGTTATTGCTATACTTGTAACATGTTTGGACATAAAGAAAATCAATGCAAAATAGGGATGAATGAAAATCAAACAAGTTAGAGAAATATAGTCTTCTATTATTACAAGAAACTAGGACATATCTCAAAGATTTGTAGAAGTAGAAAAAGGGAACAGTCTTCTCCGGTGGAAGATGATAAACCAGTTGAAAATATTCAAAATGAAGAAGTTAAGTAGGAAATGAGTAAAGTATGAAAAGAGAAAGAAGATTCAGAGACTACTAATGCATTTGTACCCATCTGGTATAGATAAATCCTCTGTGAATTAGACCTAGCTTGGTCTTAGGGGAGCTTTATGAGAAAATAATTTAAACCCCCAAAATATAGTGTGTCAGGTGTTGACACATGGATATATTGTGAAGAATGAAAGAACAAAAGTGATGCAAAAGAAATAAGAAGAAAACATGCAAGCATGCTATTTTGTGGAGTAAATTAGGGTTTCTTAGTATAGATGGAAGAGAAGCTTGTCAGCTTTTTGCAATTAATTAAAATTAGGGAAAAATGATGAAGTATAAAGGAAATCTCGCAAATCATTTTTTTATCATCTAATACATTTGAAGAATCTGTAGAGTGCTTGGAACTTTCTTAAAGCATCTCTGAAGCAATTTGAAGACCCTCGAAGAAATCATTGCAGATAATTGATATGGGTATAAGAGAGGGGGACCAACTAGTGCAAGGCCCCAGGTCACGAAAGGCCAAGAGAAGTATGGCTTCCCTAACTTACCTCAATTTAAAGGAAGGTTAGGATAAATGGGATAAGAATGATGAGGACTATGAGGCCCTTCGATCACTCTGCAAACCCGAGAGTTGAAAGAGACTAGATGAGTCAATCTTCAAAGTCAACTCTATGTCTCAAGTAGCTCTCGATCATAAGATAGAAGCACGGGTCCAGTATGACAGCGCGGTGCACTGGTGTCTCACAGGTGCATTGGCATCCTTACGGCTAGAAAATAGGGAGACAAGGTTAAAATTTAGAAGAAGGAATGACTACCTAATTTAGAAGTTTTGGGAAGTGAAGAACGAGACTAAGAAGAATGAAACACATGGACAAACATGATGAAGGAAGTAGATTTCTGTAAGGGTGTTGAAGATGATCTTGCACAACAATCTTCTCACCAACTTACTCCAAGATCTCTCCACCTACACATAGAAAAGAGGGAAAATGTTGGGGGGTTGTTTAGGGGTCTGCCTCAGTCAGACCCCCATTTTGGTGTTTCCACCTCCACAGATAGCAAAGTTTTCAATCATATAAATAATGATAAAAAAGGGAATACAAGCTACGTAAACAAAAGAAAATACAAAACAGTACATGCTTACTCAACCAAAATGATAGAGAAGATAAGAGGAGCTTACCACCTCTGTCCAAAGCATTCAAGGCTTCTGGAGGAGAAAATGACAAGAACTTAAGCCCTCTACCACAATGGTGTTTATCATGTGCTCATACTATTAGAGTGATGGAGTGGTAGATTGCTGCTATGGAGAGTGAAGTGCTACTACAAAGCTTGTGGATGCATGCTTGAAGTGGGGAGAGAATGTGTAAATTTGTGAAGAAGTTCAGCCAACTTGAAAATGGAAGAAGAATATGAAGGAAGAGGATGAAAAATGGCCATATTCAGTTTGGCCAACCAAAGAGGGGTGTTACACTTCAACTTCCAATTGGAAATGTAATGTCTCTACAATCTCTATTCATAGGAATCTAGTAGGGACGTAAGCATGTTGCGCAGACGTCTACGTGTCGCACAGGCATCCCCGATAGAAACACCTCCACCGACACACAAACAGGGCACCAAGTGTGATGTGGACAATGAGCTTAAGTGGAATTAAGCCTCTACCTTAGGTTTTTTAAAGTGTAAGGGGGTAAAAGGGAATTTACATTAGGGGTGCAAATTCTAGCTTATACATTTTCCCCCACTTTAGCGAGCACAAGTACTAATGAGTTCTTCGGTAAAGTAGAGTAGTAAGGAAGTAAAAAAGTAAGAGATGTATACCTAGACCAACGAGAAAATAGAGCACACTCTAGTGATCTCAGAAGTGCACAAGAAGTCTTCGTAGTTTCGTAGAACTACAAAGCTAAATAATGAAAGTGCCTCACAGGCTCACGGTCCTATGAGGGAGGTATCCTTCAAGAACTCTCACATGAAGGAAACCTGGAAGAGCACCTTAGAGACTCACAAAACTACAAGGAAGGTATCCCCCAAGAACTCTCACATGAAGGAAACCAAGCAAAGGGGACTCCGCAGAGTCAGAGTTGGAAAAATGTTTACCCATAGATAAAACACATCAGGAAGCGGCCATGCAGGCCAGTGAATGGAAAGTCATGTGGACCATCACTAAGTTGTAATACTTTCAAAGGGGTCACTCGGGAACCCTTCAAAAGGAAGGAGGGTCCACTCAAGGGACACACTGTTTGAAAAGTGAAGTCTAGTCAGGCTACCCCCAAGCTAGATGCAAGAATCTGAAGAAGGTCTAGTCAGGCTACCCCCGGACTTAGACACGAAGATGTGAAACTAGTCTATTTGATCTGCCCCTAAGCTAGATGCCATAGAACTTAATGAAGGCTTTTGAAGGGCTCCCTTGGGAACCCAACGTGAAGAGGAGGGGTCCACTCAAGGGACACACTATTCAAAAGCTAACGTCTTCCTTCTCGAATCGATTCATCATCAAGGAATCCTTTTCAAATATGTTCACTTCATCAAGGAATTCAAAAGGAAGGACATGTGCCCATGCGAGGGGAGGATTTAAGACTATTCTCGCATTAGAGGGAGATTCCCAAGTCCTTTATTTATGAACCCATGATGAAGTAAACATGTTATATTAGGGTTCCAAGTCAAGAATACGACTCTAGAGAAGGAATGTATGAAGGGTTTTGAGGAAGGATTCATTGTTTACAATGAATGCACTCTTCTAAAGACCAAATAGTGTAGGAGTGGCGTTGTCACACATAAGAGGGAAAACTCAAGCAAAGAAGAGAGAAAGATCAAGAGAAAACAAAAGAAGAGAGGACACATACAAAGGGCACAAGGGGATTTGGTTTCGTGGGGTCATATCTACCTTTATTTATATTACGTAACCACGGTAAGAGGTGAAATATCATCAATCCCCAACCAAATCAGGAAGAATACATGAAATACAAAGTAAAATTAAAAAAATTGGGTCAACATGGAAGGAAGCCTAAATTCTCCCGATGCTTTGCATCATCCCAAATTTACCGAAAGCCAATCATAAACAGGAAAGAATGAAGATACACATAGAGGAAGGTTTACAACATAAACATCATGCCTATATCCAAGCACCAATAGGGGTGATGAGGGTCATCTAAGCACATATAGCATGATCATGGGGAATACATTACAACATACACACATCTAATCTAAAGATCAAGAAGAGAGTCTCCCCATAACACTAGTCGACCAGGAGGTCATCAACTTCCCACTCTAGATCATCGTAGGGGGAAGGATGGTGGGCCTGTAATGGTGTAATGTTAAGGGGAGGAGCTTCTAATCCTCTCACAACAAGGCCCAAGGTAGAGGGACCTGTGAGGTCTCCATCGCTCAACTCTTGTGGGTCTAAGGTCAACGACTTTGTGAAGATTGCTGATAGGGTTGAAACTTCATCCACCGAGTTAAACATACACTTGATGGGAGTGCCATGTTTCACCTCGACAGATGGAGCAGTTTGCACCCGAGATTCACCACTAGGCTCACTAGGAGAATCAGGAGTGGTGACAAACTCCAGGGAGGCCGAGATAGGTTCTATTACTAGGATAGAACAAGTCAACATGGGGCCACCTTTTGGAGAAGGTGGGATCTTCTTACGTCCTCCATTACTAGAAAGACCACGCTCTACCTTCTTCGTTGGAGCTAGTGAACTCCTCACAAAAAAAGTAACGAGGGTCAAGGGAGAAGAGGCAAGGACCATAGTGGATACAACCGCAATATTTACCATATCTACAGGATTCAAGAAAGGTGAGACACCCATGATGGGAGTCAACAAGGGTGGATTGGCAGAAGGAGTGATAAACACTTGCACCTTTCCAAGCGCATGCATGCTCACAGCGGAAGCCGAAAGTGGTTCAGGGCTAGTTTGGACAAGGACAAAAAGGGGGAGAGAGTGGGACACAACAAAAGGTGTGGTCATCTCCTCCTCCTTCTTCTATAAGGAGGACTGCTAAGCTAGAAGAGCCTTTCACCGGTGCTTGCGCTCATGTACAAGGTGGTTCCTACGACTCTTCAAACAAAAATTCATATCTTGTGGAAGGATAGAAGGATTTTGTTCAGCCATAGGAGTGTCCTCCATGGTTTTTTAGAACGGAAGGATAGACTCTTGGATAGGAGTAGGAGGAGTGGGCTCGGAAGTGGTAGGGGGAGTCAACTCTAGTGCCTCAGTGGTGGGCCTCTTTCTATTCACTATTTTAGGGACAAGAGAAGTAAGAGGCCATGGAGGCTGAGTCAGAGAGGAATCTCCATGGGGGTCTTTCTATCTACCATATCAAATGGGCCTAGGCTCTGTGGGTAAGACAGGAAGCTCAAATGCAAGACACTTGGCCTTTCACCAAGCGAGCACCATGGGATTCTCTCACAAGCACGAGACAAATGGTACCATAGTGGGGAAAGAGGAAGCATCAGTCTGAATAGTAGAAGAAGAAGGAGGAGGATCTCGAGAATGCTTCTCTTCTCCTCTTCTACATGCCTTGGTGGCATCATTGTTAGATTTTAGACAAGCTCTATGTGAAACCACATAGGCCGAAGGAGGGTATCTTAATTTTAGCTTAGCATGCCCTTTCTTATAGTTTTGATATGTGCGATATAGGATATCCTTCCTAGGTGGGAGAGGACTGAAGGATGTAAGCCAAAACTAATCTAAGGTATATTTTCCACATGCAATCGATGGTCTATAACCAGTGTCATGGACTTAACGTGTATCAAACCTCCATGAATAAACTTCAAACACTTGTACACAACTGAGGGAACTACATTCATAGCTACCATCTAGGGGATGCTTAGCTTCACAGTGAAAATTTCAAACCCTAGGATGATGTCAAATTTAAGGCTAATAGAATTAGGTCCCATGAGGACCGATAGGACAATAATCCCTATAGGAGGTATGAAAATTTCGTTGTGGGTGCAGACAGTACTTTCAGTGACATCATACCCATCCTTATGCAAGAAGTTAATCAACAAGATCTCCTTGGTTATGATATTCACTTGACATATCGGATCAACGAGAACACCTAATATAGTATTCCCATTTATCCTTTCCAAAATGTAAAGAGGAGATGGCTCCCTATTAAAACCCATTGACAATTCCTGGAAGGTGAAGGTTATGCTACTACCACTACTAACAGTCTATGCAGAGAGAATAGGTTGATTTAAGAAAGAGGCCATCATGCACACCAAACAATACTTATATAGAGCCTCTTGAGGTTTATGAGATAAGGTAGTGACCCAATTAAGGTTTTGTTAGATGACATTGGTGGGACCTTTCAACTATTCCTATTAGGGTTCACAGGTTGGGTTGCAAGGTGAAGCCTCACAACACTCACACCTACAACACTCCTAGGATACGAGGAAAGGAACTTTCAATATGGAAAAATGGAACCAAAATTCTTCATGTCAGGTTCACCAAAAATTTAAGAGAGGGCGACCAACCACTGCAAGGCCCCAGGTCATGAAAGGCCAAGAGTAGTATGGCTGCCCTAACTTACCTCAGTTTAAAGGTAGGTTAGAATAAATGGGATGAGAATGTTGACAACTATGAGGCCCTTCGATCACTCTACAAACCTAAGAGTTGAAAGAGAATAGATGAGTCGATCTTCAAAGTCAACTCTATGTCTCAAGTAGCTCTCTTTCATAGGATAGAAGCATGGTTCTGGGATAACAAGATGACACACTAGCGTAACATAGGTGTGTTGACATCCATACAGCCAAAAAACTAGGGAGACGAGGTTAAACTTTAGAAAAAGGACTAACTACCTAATTTAGAAGTTTCAAGAAGTGAAGAACAATACTAAGAAGAATGAAACACATGGATGAACATGATGAAGGAAGTAGATTACCACAAGGATGACGAAGATGATCTCACAAAAAAATCTTCTCGTTAGCTTACTCCAAGTCTCTCCACTTCTACAGAGAAAAGTGAGAAAATGTTGGGGGGTTGTTTAGGGGTCTGCCTTAGTCAAACCCATGTTTTGGTGTTTCCACCTCCATGGACAGCCAAGTTTGCAATGATAGAAATAATGATAAAGAAGGGAAAACAAGCTATATAAACAAAAGACACTAAAAAAAAGTATGTGCTTACTCAACCAAAATGATAGAGAAGATAAGAGGAGCTTACCACCTCTGTCCAAAGTTCTCAAGGCTTGTGGGGGAGAAAATGAGAGGAACTCAAGCCTCTTCTACAATGGTGTTTTTCTTGCACTCGCACTATCAGAGTGATGGAGTGGTAGATTTCTGCTATGGAGAGTGAAGTACTATTACAAAGCTTGTGGATTGATGCTTGAAGTGGGGAGAGAATGTGTCAATTTGCGAAGAAGATCAACCAACTTGAAAATGGAAGAAGAGATGAAGAATATAAAGGAAGAGGATGAAAAACGAGCATATTCAGGTCAGCCCGCCGAAGAGGGGCATTACACTTCAACTTACAATTGTAAATGTAATGTCTCTACAATATTCAGTCATGGGAATCTTCCAGGAATGTAAGCACACTATGTGAACATCTACGTGTCGCATGGGCATCCTTTACAAAATTTCCTCCACCAACACACAAACAGTGCACTAAGTCTGATGTGGACAATAGGCTTAAGTGGAATTAAGCCTCCACCTTAGTTTTTCTAAAGTTTAAGGGGGTAAAATGGAATTTTATTAGGGGTGCAAATTCATGCTTATATAGTAGGTGATGAAAATTTCCCATCTCGTGGCAGCAAAGGAAAGGTAACTGAATAATTTTTCTTGTTAAATTTTGAGAGCTATAACGGAAATTTCTAGAAGAGGATTGAGTGGGAATACCCCTTTGAAGTTGAAAGGAGTTGAGATGGATGAGTTCGATCATCATAAAATAAATCAATTGGAATTATAGCTGGAATCGAATGATTTACGAAACATACAAACCATAGGTTTGAATATATGGGAAGAATTACCTTGGTTTTCTGAAAAGGAGTTCATCTTGTTCCTTCTAAGAAAATTCAAGGATGGAAGCATTATATTGGACAAACCCTATCTCATTTCAAAAGAAGCAATCGAAGTGGTTACCAAACTATACGGTGTCGAAGAACTTCTTGGACGAAAAACAATAAAATACAAGAGAGTGGAGGAAATGGTAGGAGTTGGTGATCGATACTATTGGTGATGCCTCAATTAGGTATGTTTCATAGGAAATTTCTTATAAAATATTTTTCAAAAATCTTGAAGGCTCTACTTCGACAATTGTAGTTTATCTCGTGCATAAAATGGTAAAAGAGAATGTATAATTTGATCTATGTAAGCTATTTCTTGAAAATATTATTGAGAATATACAAATGACATTGGGAAAAGTATACCCATTCCATTTTGGGTCCTTTCTTACATGTTTGGTGATTTATTTTCTGAAATATCTACCAGGAAAGAAATATGTTGAGTGGGAATTTGGGATTCCCATTGCAAAACATATATTCAAGTTCTTGGAAAGCTTAGAGGATAAGGAAAGTGTGTGGAAAAAATTTTCTTATCATTGCAGAATGTGATGAGCTCCAGTGAAGTCATGGTGAGTTGATTTGAGGAAGGCTCTTCCTTCAGGATGAAGGAATTGGAAGTGGTTACTAGTGATTCCCCTCCAGAATCGAAGAAAATAAATTTTGTCTGTAAAGATTTCATTGCTATATTTGAAGAAAATAAAGAAGAAGAAGTATCTTTGGTTGGATCTGAATCTTCCAATCTGAAACGCATATGATCCATGTTCATAAAAGGAAAAATGAATAAAGTTGGTGATGTATGGAGTACGGCCTCATCCATTAACAAACTTAAAATTGATGATGATTTAGTTGAATATCTACTTCATAAAGGTATTGATATATTTGATGTTCCTGATTCTTTACCTGAAAATTTTATTTGAAATAGTTGAAGAGAGAATGTTACTTGAAGGTCTGGGAGGACGTAAGTTGGAATCTTTAGTTGAAAAGAGATGTTCTAAGGCAAAGAAGAGGTTATTCAAACTGATTGTAGAGACAAATAAATGCATGAAAGAAATGGCAGACATATACAAGTATTGTCTCTAGTGGCCTATTGTAGTTGATAACTTTCAAAGCAGAATTGAAGCAATAGAAGCTGAAGTGAACAGTATTGGGAAGAAATTTGATATTTTTTAGGACAAAGAGGGGAAGCAAAGGTTGAGAGTTGGTGAAATTCATGCTTAAATGATCATTGTATAGAGGAAAAGGGATGATGTAGTGAAGACCTTCTGGCTTCTTAAAGAAGTGGTTGAGGTCCGGTTAGACCATCTTTCTAGAATACTCTCTTATGCAGAAGACTATGAGAAACAATGTTCTTCCATAGATTGGTCATCCTCCTTCACAATATTGGTTGTATTGGATAATGTGTGTGCAAGAATAGATTTAGCAGTACTGGAATGGAAGAAATTGATTCATGTGATCAAAGAGAGGTACAAAAAGGTGTTCCAGGTTAAAACAATCTTTTTGGTTTGAGAAATTGGATACTTGAAAGTTTTTAAAAGTTTTGAAATTTTGAGTGAATTAAGAATTTTTGAATACTATATGTCACCATTTTTACATATTTTTGGTTCCCTTTTCCATTGATTTCAAAGGGGGGGATATTTGTAGAGATTTGGAGGAGAAGACTTGGACAAATTTTGAATCGGACTTTTTACACATGTTGCCATCAATGAAAAAGTGGGAGATTGTTCTAAGTTTGTCATATATTATCATTGATGTCACCATTTTGGTCTGATACTCTATACCAATGTAAGGATCTCTGTAGATCACACTCATCTCATCCGGTATTTTGATCTGGTACCTCTGATATTCTTATGATAGAGTAATGTGTTTGCATTATTTCTTGAGATTACATTTTGGCGTTAAGATAATCTTGGCCAACATGATGTTGCATGACATGGGTGAAATAATTTTTTTATGAAGCTGACAAGTTATCATCTTCAAAATATGTTTTGCATCGATTAGGCCAATATAATCAATGCATGCGGATATATCGGTTATATATATATATATATACAAGATGGTTAGAGGATGAAAGTGTGGTAGTAATGAAGAAATGAAGGATAAGTCATGTAAATTCAAAAAGAAAGAAGTGTATGTATGAGCTAAGTTTCCAAATAATGGTTGAAGATCAGTGAATACACTGAGCATCAAAGGAACTAAACCTGCACATGTGGTGTAACTCCTCAATTCAACTCTAGTGATTAGCCATTTATGTTTACTTATTTCTATAGGCAGTGAGCCTCCTTTATGGAAAGTAAGTCCTTGTAAGTAGTGAGCTTGTGTATGTGGCACTCAGCCTTTTATTATCAGTATTGATATAACTCTATATACTGTGATTTAATCATCACTGTGGTTTTTTCCTCATTGTGTTTTCCACGTAAAATATGGTGTTCATGTGTTGTGGAACTTAATGCTAGACTATTACTTTAATTTTTTATGTGTTGCAATAAATTTTTAAGTATTTGTTCAATAAGTTTGTGTGGATACATATTCACCCCCCCTCTTAGTATCTGGTTTATTCAACAACAACTAACCCTAATTATCTTTCTAACCTTAACTCAAACCCTAATTCTATCTATAACGCTAACCCTAACCATAATTCTAATAGAAATAGTAACCCCAAACCTAATCCTAATGATAACATAACCCTAATCATAACCATAACCCTAATTTGAATGATAACCCCACCGCTAATCCTCATTATATCTCTAACCTAGCCCAATTTATAGCTCTATCACTAATCCTAACCCTAATCTTAATAATTATGTTAAACCCAACTCTAATACTAATTTTACCTATAACCCTAACCCTAACCTTAATCCCAATATTAATTTTAACACCAACCCTAATCATATTTTTATCTCTATCCATAACCTAGATCATAATAATAATCCCAACATTATTCCAAACCCTAATGTTAATTTTATGTCTAACCCTAACCATAACCTTAATCCTACTACTAATACTAATCATAACCCTAACCCTATCCTTGATTATATCTCTATCTCTAACCTTAAACCTACCCTTCATCTTAATTTTATCTTTAATCCTAACCCTAACCCTAATTCTAATGCTAAACCCAACCTTAAGTTTAATTCTATATCTCTAAACCTTACCCTTACTATAACCCTAATCCTAATACTAATGCTAACCCTAACCCTAATCAGTAATCTATCTCTAACCCCAACCCTAACTCTAACCATATTCCTAATCTCTAACCCTATCTCTAATTGTAACCCTAACCCCAACCCCAATATTAATAGTAGCACTAAACATAACTATAACTCTAATCTTGATCATAATCATAATCGTAACCCTAACCCTAATTATATCTCTAGCCCTACCCCTGACCCTAACCTCGATCCCAATTTTATCTCTAATCCTAACCCTAATATTATTTTTTATGCTAACCCAAACATCGTAACCCTAATCCCATGATTGGTAGAAAAATAGGATCCACCCAAAGTTATGATTAATGAGATGGACCACTTATTTTTCAAGGTACCAAATCATTTCAAATTATGAAAAATAAGATGCTAATAAGAACTACAAATGCAACCTAATTGTTATAGAAACTATGAGGGAAGTTTTTAGAGCATAAAAATTTGTGTACCTATCTAGAAAGTTGTTGTTTTTGAGCTATGGAGGACTTATTCGCATTCAGTGGTGAATGGGTCCTTTAGGGTTTTAGAAAATTGGCTTCAAGATCCTGTACCTTGATGATTTCACTCTTGAAATCCTAGCTATCAAGTTCCGGAAGCCTATAGTTAATTGTGTAGAGCTCTTTTCGTGATCTTGCACTTTGAATGACAACTTAGCAAATTTGCAACTTTGACAATATTGCTCCAAATCTTGCTCAACTTGATCTTTAACCTATAAAATCTGAAATCACACACTCAAGGGCAGCAAACTTGTTGTTTTTTTAGTGAATCAGGATTTTCCTCAATCAAACCCCTTTTAGGTAATTAAACCAAATGATGAAACAAGGAAATGAAGAATGAATATGAAATATACAAAAAATGTCACCTTGGATTTTATCTTGTGATGTAAATCTAAAAACTATCATGTAGTGGCCATGAAGAATGTAGATCTAGGATCCTTTAAAATTATTTATACAATAGTTGGAGATAGATCTTCAATTCTACACTCACAATCTTAGCTCAACAACATGAATGCATTCATCAAACTGTTGAAATGATAATATGATCTTGAGTTGCTACAATAAACCTTGAAAATCTACCTTGAAATGCCTTATGAATGCTCTTGATATGCTCTATAATGCTTGATCACTTGAATTATTGAATGCTATAAAGTATTAGGATTTCTTAGATTGAATTTCTAGGAGAAACAATGTGAATTAACCCCTTATTTATACTAAATTAGTATATTAACCCTAAAATTCAAATAATTAAGGCCGACACCAAATCTGGGAAGAAAGGTTATTAAATTCCCATCAGAATGAAATTCAAAAATTAGGGTCTCATTAAGGGAGGACCCATTTGACCAAATTTGAATGAGTCTTGGATAAGTTTCCATGACCAAGCTTTGGGGAGCTAAAAGAAGGCCAAAAACCCATTCCAAATCAATTGAAAAATTAAGGGTCATGTTAAGGAAGGACCCGTTCACCATTAAGGGTGAATGCTTCTTGGCTTAGCTTACTAGGACCAAATTTTTCCCAATAAAATAATTCATATTTAATTTATGATTGTCGAGAAAGATCTTGGAGAGGTGTCAAAATTAAGGCTTAAATTTAAATTAAAACTGGGTTAATAAATCCAATTAACCACAATGAACTAAAACCACCTAGATAAGTGTGAAAGTACATTAAAAAAATTTACAACACTTAAAGAAGGTATACATTATGTATATTTTTATTGATAAGGGGCCCATTAGGCTTAATTAAGCAAATAAGTCCTAGAAAAGTGTGAAAGTGTATTACAACACTTTACAACACCTTTGAAAAGGACCAATTAAGACATGTTTTAGTTAAATAAAGGTCTTAGAATAGTGTGAATGTGTACAAGACATTACAACACCACTCCAAGACATCAATAATCAGCTTTAATATCAATTATCAGATCAAGCAAGGAAAAGGCTACTTTTTTCATTACTACATCCCAATACTAACATTAACCCCACCCATAATACTAATTTATCTCTTACCCTAACTCTATTACTAATCTTAACCCTAACCCAAATTATATCTCTAGCATTAACCCTAACCTTAACCCTAACCCTACCCTTAATCCTAATTCTATATGTAATCATATCCCTAATCCTAATTTTTGATGCTAACTCCAACCTTAATTCTAATTGTATTTCTAACCTTAATCCTAATCCCAATACTAACATTAACTCCAACTCTCATCCTAATTTTGTCTCTAACCTTAACTTTATCCCAAATCTTAACTCTAACTATAATTTGAAACCATAACCATAACACTAACCCTACCCATAAACCAAATTATATCACTACTCCTAACCCTAAACCTACTCGTAATGCTAACCCCAACCCCAACCCTAACCATACCCCTAACCCTACCCCTAACCCTAATATTTTTTCCTTCCATGTTTCCTTGTGAATGCTACTAGCATATATATTTATCAATAATATACATAAAATACATCAAGAGATATCCTTCTTGAGGTGCTTGACTTTTAACTAATTTCTCACATAAAAGTGCAATAAGCATGTCAAAAAGGATGTATCTTGGTGTATTATATATATATATATATATATATATTATGTTGAGAGGCGTATTCAGTTGTAGAGGGAAGGAAGAATGTTTCTCTATAAACAAAAACCATTTTTTCATTTTTTTATAGCCTCACTCCCTGTCATGGTGGTAGTTACATTATAGGAAGATTAGTTTGTGCTCTCGAAATGAGAAATAAAAAAAATGGCTGTCAGTTTCTAGCCATGTCCTCCTCCCTTGATTAACTACACCAGCACTTAGCTGGCATCGGCTAGCATCATGTAACTGATGGGAATTGAAGAGTTAGGCAATGAAAATAGGATCCACGCATTAAAGAATTAATATCTCAAGTAGCTTATAGAATGTTTTGGTTTGTTGCTATGATCCTAATAAAATGTCAAGTCCTAATGAGAGATGCTAGATAAAAACTAATAATGCAACAAGAGGAAATAACAAGATAAAAGGGCACCTCAATGATTAGCCTAAGAAAATGGATAACATGAAAGTAAAATAAAGAAATTGATTGTTATTTGTTATACCTTCTATGCTACTCTTTCCTTGGTTGGCCCTTGATCTTTGGATGTCTTGTGTGCTCTTTGGATGGAAATGAAGTTAAATGGATGCAAGATGCAAGATGGATGAGAATGCTAAGTGTTATGATGGATGAGAGCTCAAATGGTAAATTTTCAAAAGTTTGGTTGCAAAAGACTTTATCCCTAAAATGAGGGAAATAAAGGGGTATTTATAGGTTAATTGGAATTCTATAGAGAATCCAACGGTTGAGATTGATCCAACAAGATCAAGATGAAGGGCTATGGTGAGTTGAGGACTCACAAGCCCTCACATCTTGACATGTGGAATATGAGATGTCTTAGGGTGGAGTGATATGGAAGTGAGGTGGAAGAGAAGTACATGAAGTGGTTTAGAAGTACATGAGGTGGATGAAGGACAAGTACCTTTGAGGTACCTTGGGGAATGAGAAGATTTCCTCAAAAAGGAACTTCTTGTCCCCAAATGAGGATGAAAGAGACTTTTGAGGAATTTTAGAATTCCTCAAAAATCTCCATGGGAAAAGGGGAAGTGGTTGCAAGAATAAATGTAAATTAAAAATTTACATTCATTTGAGAGTTTATTGGGTAAAAGGAGGTCCCCAAAAAGCTAGAGATTTGTCACATGTGGGTGATGTGACAAGTCCAAGGTTCTAGAAGTCCTTGGCACATGTAAAGTGATAAGTCAAGGCTTCTAGAGCCTTGCATGGGGATGGGGAAGACATTGGGAAGACAAAAGTGAATTAAAAATTCACATAGGGAAGAGAGGATTTTTGGGAAAATAAATGTGAATTAAAAATTCACATGGGAAAGAGAGTCCAGGCTAAAAATGGTAAGTGGAAAGGTTGACCAGAAAAGGTAAGCCAAATGTGGCTAATGATTATGATTAAGGTTGTGCAAACACGGGATTAGGATAATTAATGAGAGATTAGAGGCAAGTGGGAGATTATGGAGGATGTGACACTTAATCAACATTAAGTGGTGCACATCCTAATCATAAATTAATTAATTTAATCTGGATTAAAAAGGGTTATGGAGAATGTGACAAGGAGAGAGAAAAAGAGGAATTAAAAATTGGTTTTAATCCAAATAAGTTAAATGACTAAATTAAATAATTTGTCATGTTTATTTAATATAGAGAAGAAGAGGGGGTAAGGTAAAGTATTTAATTTATTTAATTACATACTTTAGGAACCTTAGATAGAAAATGAAATAATGATTAAATAAATTATTTAATCACTATTAATGAAATAGATGAATAGAGTAGATGATTTTGATCATATGGAAGTGATCAAATTTGGATGTCTACATTTTTCCCCTCTTCAAAATACTGTTAGAATAACTGTGCTTCAAAGAAAAGAAAGTGCAGATGACTCTATAGAGGAAGTAACCGGAAGATGATGCCCCAGCGTGGGGAGGAGGACCTGAGCTATCTGAATTAGCAAAGTAATGGATGAGGATGCCCCAATTTTAGAAGGGATTGACTATGGCAGGGAAAATTGGTAAATGTGAAGGGTATGCCCCCTTGAGAGGGTGATGAGGGAAAAAGAAGGGTCTCGGGAAACATGTTGATAAGAAGAAATAGATGGTATGGTTGGAAAGAGGGCAAAAAATTAGGCAAGTTTTCCTTTAGAACGAAGTTAATCAGACAAACAAGGTGCAAATGGTGGCCCCGGGAAGTGAAGGGATTAATCAAAGGAATAAAAGGGTAAATAAAAGGTAAAAATACCTCTTAGAGATTGAAAGTGAATATGAGGTAATTTTGAAAATTAACTCACCTCATTTGCACTATAGCAGTTGAGAGAAGAGGAGAGAGAGCAAGCAGACAAGGAGTGAAGATGTTGGGAGATAATGACACTGAGATCGTCCACCGGATAGATGAGGTTCGACGGTCCTACAGACAGCAGGATGGGCCCCGCCAGGTAGGCAACAAAACCCCCTATGCGTTATATTTGAAATTTTAACGTACTTTTAGGCGTTTAATAATAAATGTAAAACATGGGTTTTGTGGGCGAGAAAAAATTAGAAAATGGGTAGGAAGAAAAAATTTGAAAATTTGAAAAAAAATTGAAATTTTGGGGGGAAAACCGGTTTCAGCCATTGGGGGGTGAATCCACCCTAGGCTCGAGGCAGGTCCACCTCGGGGTTGGGTGAGTTCGCCCCGGCTGGGTGCAGGTCCACCTCACTGCAAGGGCGGGTCCGCCCTACTACGGGGCGGACAGGCACCACCGCATCCAGTGGTGGTGCCACCCAAGGCCAGCGGTGGCAACGCCGCCCATGCTGGGCCACCGCCCCGATGGCATGGCCAAACACCGCCGCGCCTAGCAGTGGCATCACCCAGGCCAGCAGGGCCACCCCAGCCCGGGGCAGGTCCGCCCCGCTGCAGGCGAAGGGCGGGTCTGCCCCGCTGTAGGGGTGTGTCCACCCCAACAGGCCGAGGTGTATCCACCTCGACAAGCCAAGGGTGAGTTGGCCCCACTGCAGGGGCGGGTCTTCCCCGCTGTAGAGGCGGTCTGCCCCACGGTCGGGAGGAAAGAGGGAGGGGGAATGGGAAGAAAATGAGACAAAGAGAGAGAGAAGAAGGGAAAAGGAAAGGCATGGGAGTAGGATGAAGAAGTTGACCAATAATATTGACAAGCGGGATGGTATTTGTGCAGGAGTTTGGTAGATTACGGACTCACGAGCGGAGGCCGAAGGCACTGGCGGTGACGATTGAGGTGATGACCGAGGCGGATCATGTAGCTCTGGAGCAAGCAGGGTTATTGCACTTAGTGCAGTTTCCTAAGATGAGGGCACATCGGGCGATGTTGACAGCCCTGATAGAGCGATGGAGCTTGGCTACGTTGACATTTCATTTGCTGACAGGAGATATGATAGTGGCATTGGAGGATGTGTGGCAGATCCTTAGGTTATTGATAGCACGTCGGTTAGTGAGTGAGGTGGTGTCGAGAGGGGCAGAGCTAGATGAGACTATCTTGGTGCTATTCGGGCGAGACAACTTCCCAATACAAAGGGGGATGTTAGACGTAGACAGATGTTTGGCCTTGGGGGTGCCAGCATTACCACTGTTTTTGTGTTGTTTGATCAGTGGGATTCTATTGTTGGACCGAAGTAGGCGATTCTATAGCCTACGGTACATGGAGGTGATTCGAAATATTGTCGATTGGTGGGAGGGGAAATTTTCTTGGGGGTCATGTGTATTAGCCCAGTTATACTGAGACATGCACGTGATCTGTTATTGGGGGATGCAGAGCATGATGCATAGGACACTACTGCAGGTGTGCGGGTGGTAGCATATCTCGGTGATGAGACCCATAGTGATCATGAGAGGAGACTTGGATGATAGAGAGCCAATGGCTTGGCAGTTCGGGATAGCCAAAAGCTACATCTTATGGTATGAGACGCAGGGAGAGATGGATCAGTGGAGGAGAGTGTTTGATGAGTTACAGGAGGAGCACATTGTATGGTGGCCATACATGTATCGGCGGTTTAGAGGATGGAGGATCGAGGAGGAGAGACATCGAGGATTCTTTAGATGCAGATGTTTCCTAATTGGGAGCCCGAGGCATATAGTGGAGATGCATCATCTAGACAAAGTGATATGGCAGTTTGGACTCACGTAGGACATTCCAGGAGCACCGACTATGTTTCGTCGGCTTACTAGAGAGGTACCCTGGGCGGGCGACATTGTCAGCGAGAGGCGTGAGGGAGATGTGGGTGATGGTAGGTGGGGTGTCCTATCCAGGGAGGTGGGAGGGTCTAGAGGATACTGGAGTGACAGAGTGGTATGAACGGTGCTTTCACAACCACTGATGGGAGAGGGTTACACCGGAGGTGCCTGCTGTGGGAGCCATAGAGGGGGGGCCAGTGGATGAGCAGGAGGGGGGATAGGAGGAGGAGCCAGAGTAGGGTGGATATGATGAGGAGGGATAGGAGGATGAGGGAGATGAGGATGAGGGATAGGAGGATGAGAACAACACTGGAGATTAGCTGACGAGGAGGGGGAGGGTCAGGAGGAGGTGACCTTCGAGGAGGGTGAGGAGAGATGTGGGAGAGGAGATGGAGGCAAGAGGGGCAGGTGGTGGGGGAGAGGAGATAGAGGTAGGAGGGGTAGGTGGTGGGGGAGAGGAGAGAGAGGTGGTGAGTGTGGGGAGTGAGCTAGAGGTGGAGATGGTTTGGGTGGTGGAGGGGACGGTGGCTCAGACAAGGATTGATGGTAGAGTACGACAGAGGTGGATTTTGGTGAGAGTTGAGCAAGACGAGGTGGGAGTCCCAGAGCCATAGGTGGAGGTGAGATCCAAAGATCCATAGGAGGAGGTAGAGAGGGCGATGGATGTTAGAGGAAATCATGGGGAGAGGCCTGAGAGTAGTTGACAGAGGAGAGTCCAGCCAGTTGAGCAGGAGCCAAAGCGGGAGAGGCAGCCTGGAGGGGGGCCGTAGAGACTGATGAGGGTGGGGAGGAGAGGATAGCTATGGAGGATTCAATTGACGAGCTGGGTAGAGCAGGTGCAGGAGGAGAGAGAGGGGGAGGCGATGAACCTGGATCTACAGGTGGTGGAGCCTTTAGACATAGTATCGGTAGCTACAGTTGATGATCTAGTGATGTTATTGAGAGGGGCCCAAGCGAGGATATGTGTGTTAGAGGAGGAGTTGAGGAGGGTGGAGGCGGAGGTGCAGAGGGTGAATGAGATAGAGATGATAGTGTTTGATCGGGTTGTGGGCCAGCTGACGACAAATATATAGGTGGTGGAGAGAGAGAGGGATGAGATGCGAGTAGGGATGGAGAGGGTACGAGGGGAGCTGGCTTGGGTGACATGGGACCGAGACAGGCTAGAGGCAACAATGACAGTGGCTCAGATGTGGGGTCAGCCAGAGCCAGTAGAAGGAGGGGAGATGGAGACACTGAGAGTTCAGGTGGTAGGACTTCTAGAGGAGAGGACAGCACTGCATGAGAGGGTATCCACGGCAGAGGCATCTGCAAAGGAGATGAAGGCGAAACTCGAGGCCATAGAGGTCAGACTAGAGATAGTGTAGCAGGAGAGGGAGAGTTCATAGGGATAGGTGCAGGCACTATAGAGGGAGAGAGACAGTGTATAGGTACAGATGTAGGCACTACAGGGGGAGAGGGATAGTGGACTGAGATAGGTCCAGATCCTACAATTCCAGAGAGACGTAGCAGTGGGCCGGGTAGAGAATGTTGAAAGGGATATAGCACAGAGGCAGGCACGTCGAGGGTAGGATGATGGGATAGAGCAAGAGACTATGCGGGCAGAGAGGGAGAGGTCCGCAGAGCAGATATGACTATTGACAGTGGCACAAGAGGCATGAGAGTAGGAGCGACGAGCCATGAGCAGAGAGTGGGATAGGTACAGGAATGAGCAGAATGCCGCTCGGTTCCAAGCTGGGCAGAGAGATGAGTACATGCACGAGGCGGTGTACTAGAGGGGTGCATATGAGCAGGAAGTGCCAGATCTGACATAGCGTATAGTGTAGTATGTTAGGCAGATACCACAGATGCCACAATCATCCTAATCTTTAGGGACACGGACCAGGGGGTACAATGATTTTCAGTTGACTCCTTCGCAATTTGGGACTTCAGCTCGTGAGTCGCAGGGGACCCTGACACACAGGGGACCAGTACATGAGTCTCCTCAGAGGTCAAGTGTGGGCAGTTCAGGGTAGGAAGAGGACATGTGATAGGATGCAGGTGCTTTTGACAGGTACCAAATAGAGGTACAACACATATTTTTAGATGATGCACCTTATTTTGAGCATGATATGTAGGTGATTATGTGGTGACTATATTTTGGATATGGACATTGTATTATTTTGATCATGATATGTGATGGTCCCCATTGATATTATGCCACACATTTTTGTGATGGATGATTTATGTTATGCAGATGGTTAGATATTTATGATAGATGATGTATGTTATGCATATGTATATGATATTTTTATATGGATGTTGTGTTTAATGATTTATTTATGCATGTGTGGATGATGTGATTATGGATGATGTTAATGATTTATGAATGGTAATGCAATTGTATATATGATGTACGTAATATGAGCCTAATAATGATGCATAGGTGGATATGAAAATATATGGAAATGTATGGATGAATGATCTTAATGAATTGGATGAACCTAAATGAGTTAAGGCAATATGGATAGATGAACTTAATGAATGGATGCAAACGGATGTAAATGGATAAATGAATGTATTTAAATGGAGAAGTGTATGGATGAATAAAGTTAATGAATTGAATGAACCTAAATGAATTGATGCAAATGGATAAATGAACCTAATGAATTAATGCAATATGGATAAATGGATGGATGGATGTCAATGGATAAATGAACCTAATGACTTGATGCAAATGGATAAATGAACCTAATGAATTAATGCAAATGGATAAATGAATGGATGTAAATGGATAAATGAACCTAATGAATTTAGACATAAGTATCAAGGGGTAGGTGATAGGCGTAGGGTGTGTGGAGCATAGTACTTGTCAAGAACTGTAAGGATCCTAAGAAAAAAATTTAGTAAGAGGGAATGAGAGTTTACACAACCAAAATCATGAGTCATAGATGTAGGAGAAATATTGGATGAAGGGGGACTATGCAATGAGATGAAATGCAACATGAATGCAATTCGCCATCCTTTAGAGCACTGATTTTTGCTATAGCATAAGACATCGGGTGTCAAGGTATGTAAACCAAGATGGATTAATATCTAATGCATAAAACAAACACAACAAACAAAAAGGCTATCCCAATACCCCAAAGTCACGATGACTTTGGTTAGGCCAAGTATTGGGATAACCACAAGCACAAAGGGATGCCCCCACATAACACAGGATCTGAGAGGAATCCTGGTGGGTACTATGTGGAGCATCCCAATAGATAGAAACAATAAAATAGTCCAAAGATGTCCTTATGTTAACTAGGCAAAACACACCATAATATGAAGGATCATGGCGATCTTGACTAGTGATTATAGGGAGCTCAAATGATAAACAAAATCCAAAAGTACCAAAAGATCATAATCAATTACAAGCATCCTTTGCCATAAGATCCCAAGGATGGATGGGGTTGATGTGGTCTATTAGGAAGGATGCATCCTATAAAGACTAATGATGGATACTAAGCTAAAGTGACCTAGATGACACAGGATAATTGTCATTGGCCGAATTTCTTGATACGAGAAGATCTTGTTTGTGAAGAATCAGTGATGATAGGGACATACCTAACAACAAAACAACAAGAGGACAAGACACAACCTAAAGACCTAGGGGCTAGAGGGTTGATAAAAAGATCAACCTCACCTACGTGAAAGCACAGAGCCCTCATAGTTCAGGAAAATACCATGATAAAAGAGCAGAAAGTGGACTGATGGAAACTGATGCAGGACCAAGACAAACACAAGCCCCGAGGGAAGATCAAAAGATCAACCTTTCCTATGTACAAGCATAGGGGAAATGTAGTTCGAACACGACAAAAGATCGTGGATGGACAAGATCGAAAAGTGGACCATGAGGACAGATGATGAAGGACAAAATGCCTCAAGGGCCGATCCAAAGATTAGCCTTGCCTACGTGCAAGCACAAAGGTGTCATAGTTCAAGAGGAGACAATGATAAAAGCGAAAAGAAGGCGATGACGATAGATGATGGAGGACAATGATCAGACAGACCGACCACAAAGAGAAGACAAAGAGAAGCCCTAGGGGCGGATCAAATGATCAGCCTTGCCTATGTGAAAGCGTAGGGGAAACATAGTTCACAAGGTATGAAAGACCAACAATGAATAAGATCGAAAAGTGGACAATGGTGACGAATGATGAAGGACACAATTCCTCAGGGGCTGATCAAAAGATGAGCCTTGCCTACGTGCAAGCGCAAACGTGTCATAGTTCACAATGAGACTTAATGAAACCTAGATGGAGATTGACACAAATAGTGAGCTTAGATGAAGAAAAACACAATAATGAGGTGATACAAGCTCAGATTAGGATAATAAGCTCGGGATTTTAGATAGAAAATGATGGTCGTCCAATGCTTAACCAAAATATACCAAGTGATGAGGTGATGCAAGTGGATGGGAGGATATGGGGATTTAGGAATCGGTGGATAAGCCATAAAGTAACCAGGACGTGAGATAGATAATGATTAAGCCCTATACGAGAGGTGCCTATTGAATGTTTTCACCAATCGTACATATCCAAGGCACCATGCAGGGGTGGTTTTCACCATAGGATGAATTATTTCTCTTTACTATTTTTTGATTTTTTGATTTTTTTGATTTTTTTTTTTTTTTTGTATTTTTGACTTTTACCAGGAAGGATACCCCAGCTGACCTAAGTGTAGAACTTCTTCAGGTGCATGATGTTGATGGGCTCCTCCAAGGGCTCTCCTTTAGGGGTGGAGAGCCTATAGGCACCATAACCATATTTCATGGTGATGACATAAGGGCCCACCCAGTTTGCTTCAAACTTACCCTTTTTTCTCGATCTTGCTAATTTCGTTGATTCTCTTTTAGGACCAAATCACCAACATTGAATTGGTGAGGGCGGAATTTTTTATTGTAGCTCCTTTTGAGTTGGTGTTGATAGGCTTGCAGATGGTTATAAGCCTTGACCCATTTTTCATCTAGCAATTCCAATTGTGCCAGGTGGGCCACTCAGGTGTCTTCATCAGTGATAAGATTCTTGAGGGAGATTCGGAGTGAGGGGATTTCAAATTTGATTGGAAAGATGGCTTTAGCGCCATAGACAAGAGAGTATGTAGTAGCGCCGGTAGGGGTGTGGATGGATGTACGGTAGGCCTAAAGAGTGGGATGGATATGGAGGTGCCAATCACGGCCAGTGCTATTGACCATCTTCTTAATGATTTTGATTAATGTTTTGTTTGTTTCTTCTGCCTGTCCATTACCTTGGGGGTAATAGGGAGTGGACCAATGATGTTGAATATGATATGTGTCACAAAGGAGATTCACACACTTATTTTTGAATGGCTTTCCATTGTCAGTGATGATGGCAGAGGGAATACCATACCTGTAGAGGATATGGTAGAGGATGAACTTGGAAATCTGAACATCAGTGATTTGGGTGAGTGGTATAGCTTCCACCCACTTGGTGAAGTATTCAGTGGCTGTGATGATGAAGGTGTGTCCATCAGAAGATGGAGGGTAGATCTTTCCAATCAAGTAGAAACCCCATTGTGAAAATGGCCAAGGTGTCATCATAGGCTGTAGCTCTTGTGCTGGAGCGTGAATCAGGTCTGCATGTTGTTGACATGGAAGACACTTTTTGACATACTCAAAAGCATCCTGTTCCATTGTGGGCTAGTAATATCTTGCTCCGAGAATCTATTTTGCTAGGGCCATACCATTAGAATGGGCCCCACAAATACCGCTATGCACTTCTGTTAATGTTGTGCAGGCTTCAATTTCATCTAAACAATAGAGGAGAGTTCCATCCTACCCACATCGATAAAGTGTATCACCGATAATGGTGTAGCGGGCAGTGCGTTGGATAAATGATTTACATTGGTTTCTCGTGAGGTCAGGCGGGAGGGTGTTGTCATGAATATAAGTGTAAACTTCATGGTACCAAGGGGATTCAGGACCTACAATAGCACACACCATATCACCCTCAGGGATATCATACATGGGGATTAGAAGTTGCTTGACTAGGAACTGGCAATTGGTGCAATCTTTCGGCATGTCGAGGAGAGAACCAATGGTAGCCATAGCATCTGCTGCCTTATTATGGAGTCTTGAAATCTGCTCAAATTGTACGGAGGTGAAATATTTTTTGAATTCATCCACCATTCATTTTTAAGGCAACAACTTTTTATCTTTTGTTAGAAACTCATCGTTGACTTATTTTATGACCAATTGGGAGTCACCAAAAACTTGCAGATGAGTGATGTGCCATTGGACTGCAATTCTAAGGCCCATGAGAAGGGCTTCATATTCAGAGATATTATTTGTGTAGGGAAAAGCTAGTCTAAATGACTTCGGTATGTAATCACCTTGGGGGGTGATAAGCAAGATTCCTGCCCCCAATCCATTATGAGTGTGTGATCCATAAAAGTACAGTGTCCAGGTGGTGGCTTCTGAGACTGCAAATACTCCTTCATCTGGAAATTGAGTTTCTATGGGATAAGTGTCCACTAACAGGGAATTTTCCAACTAATCAACCAGTACTTGTCCTTTAATGGCCTTTCTATCCACATATTCTATATCAAACTCACTAAGGAGCATGATTCATTTAGCCATTCAACCAGTCAGGGCTGTCTTGGATAGCAGGTACTTGAGGGGGTCGACTTTGGATATTAATTTTATAGGATGGATAAGCATATAGTGGCATAGCTTTTGTGTGATGATGACCATAGTGAGACATGCCTTTTCCATTGGTGAATAATTGATTTCATACCCGACCAGTGTGCGGCTAATGTAATAGATCCCCGTTCCTTTGAAGATTCATCATGTTGTGCCAATAATGCCTCCAATGTAACTAACATGGTAGATATGTACAACAAGAGGGGTTTTCCAGGGATAGGTGGCATCAAGATCGGCGAGTGGGTAAAGTATCCTTTGATCGTTTCAAAACCCAACTAACACTGTTGATTCCACTTGAAGTTGGTGTCTTTCTTAAGAAGGTGGGTGAATGACTGAAATTTATCCGCAAGTTGGGCTATGAACCAATGGATGGATTGTAGTTTCCCTTGGAGGCTCCTTAATTGTTTCAGGTTTCTCAGTGGAGGCATATCCATGATAGCTTTCACCTTAGCTGGGTCAACCTCGATGCCTCTTTGGGAAACTATGAAGCCTAACAATTTCCCTGATGTGACACCAAACACACATTTTTTTGGATTTAGTCGAAGCTTGTATTGTTCTAAGCACTCGAAGATCCTTTTCAGAATGGTAGGATGCTCTTCTCTGGTTCCAAATTTTTCCAGTAGGTCGTCAACATAATCTTCCATGATGATGTGGATGAGATCATGGAATATAACCATCATTTCCTGTTGATATGTTGCTCCCACATTTTTGAGACCAAAGGGCATGACATTGTAACAGAAAGTACCCCAAGGTGTTGTAAAAGCAATTTTGTGTTGATCTTGAGGGGAAATCTGGATCTAATTGTAGCCAGAGAAGCCATCCATGAGGGATAGCATCTCGTGTCCTGCAGTGATGTCGACCAACATGTCGATGTTAGGCAAGCGGAAGTCGTCTTTTGGGCAAGCTTTGTTAAGATCTCAAAAATCCGTACAAATTCTGATGTCTCCATTGGGTTTAGAAATAGGTACTATATTGGAGATCCAATCAGAGTAATCAATGGGTCTGATAAAACCAACATCCAGTAACTTTTCCAATTCTTCCTTAACCAATAATGCCACCTGTGGATGCATCTTTCGTAGCTTCTACTTGACAGGTTTGGCCTTTGAACGGAAATCCAAATGGTGTACAATAAGATTAGGATCCAAGCTAGACATATCAGAGTAAGCCCATGCAAAGTTGATAACCCATTCTCGAAGAATGTGAACAATGGTGCGATATTCTTCTTCAGATAAAGATTTGGCCACATAGGTGATCCTTGGAGTTTCTTCTGTCCCCAAATTCACCTCTTGCATTTCTTCAATGAGGATCAAAGATTGCTCAAATATTTGTGTTCCTACAAGGGGAAGATGAACGTCCCCATCTTCCAGTGCCGTATTAAGGTTTTCACTGTCAGATACATCCTTTGTTTTTACTTTTTCATAGTCAAAAAGCACCTCGGTGAGGTTTTCACTTGATGAACCATTTTTCTTTTATTTCTTTTTACTTTTGTGATTAGGGCGTTCATCTTCCCCCAATCCCATTAGATGTACGTAAGTATCCTCTGAGGGGAATGTGCTGACAGGTGTGTTACCTTGTAGGTCATGATCGATAAGCTCAGGATGTTTAAGGGATAAAGTTATGGTACAAACAGATAAGCATTCAAACATGGCAGGGAGGTCAATGTGATTCAAGTCATCATAGGCATGTATGATGGACTCTTCCTCCGGTATGTGTTCGAGGGAACCGTTGTCAACACTAACATTGTTAGAAGTGTTAGATGATGTTGTAGGAACCTTCTGTTTAGTATCATAACCCAAGCCCAAATTTCTTGGTCGGATGGTGGTTGCTTCAATGGGCAGACATTTTCCTTGTTCTTTTGCACCAAGGCCTTCGCCTTGGTAATGACACTTTTCAATGAATTTGGAGGCATGCGGATAGACTTCTTGAAAGTATTCAATGAGGGGGCATGGTGGCTCAGGTTCTTCTCGATAAACCCATTGAATGATATCTTCGTCCATTTCATCCTGGAGGGATCCCAAATCATTGAATGTTGTTGACCCCATTTTCTTGGAAGTGAGGGTAAGTGTCTCTTCTTCCACTTTTGGTAGTGATAGAATTGGTTATCCATATGTACGGGGTGAAGGTGGCATGGTTGCCACATTGAATGTGGTATACATTTCATATTCACCACATCCCTTATCTATGATCTGGACCTTGGTGATGGTGGAAGCAGGTGTGGATGATGGTGGGGATGAAGTGTTTAGTGTATTGGTGGATGGGACAAGATCAAATGTTGGGGATGCCCCCATTTCAACTCCTAGGCAGTAATGTGAATGTGGAAAAGAAGCTTCCAAGGCATGACAATATTCAAAAGGTTGAGGGTTGGCTTGTATGGTGACTTCCATTCCTTGAAATGGGAACTTTAAGAATTGGTGATAGGTGGATGGGACGGCTTTCATAGAATGAATCCATGGGTGGACAAGAAGGATGTTGTATGGAAGTTCAAGGTACAGAACATGACACATAGTGTATTATACAATGGGGCCCACTTGAATAAGGAGGAAAATAACTCCTTCAGAATCTCGTTCTGCGTTATCATATGCCTTGATGGTGATAACTTATTTTCTGAGATCATCTTGGGTGTATCCAACATGTTTTATGAATTTTAATGTACAAAGATTTAGGGCTAAACCATTATCTACCAGTACCCTTTTTACTTTTTGACAATTGACACCAACCACAAGATGGAGGGGGTGGTTGTGGCTTGAATCAAGATGTGGCATGTCCTTTTGGCTAAAGGCTAACTAATAGGTTGATGAGAGATTTCGTACCAATGCTTGAAATTGGGTAGGGTCAATATTATCAGGCACTTGTGTGCTTTGCAAAGCCTTAGTTAAGATATCTTGATGTACGGGAGATGACTTAAGCAGATCCAAAATGGATATTTGGGCTAGATGGTCTAGGATGTTATATTGGGAATTGGTGGATGGTCGTTGGGTAGATGGAGGTGCTATTGGGATTGTGATACGGGTTCGCCGAGTGGTAATAGCACATTGTGGATCTTTTCCTTTAACATGTATCATGGATACATGTGGCTCCACTTGTTCTACATATGAAACCACACCTTGATAATTGTATGGCACATTTTTGTAGTTGATGTTATTGGTACTGTTATTTTTCTTATTATGATTGCTAGGTCCAGGATTTGAGTTTGACATACTAGGACCCTGATTATGGTTAGGAAAGGCATTTTGATATATTTGTAGTTGAGCATTGGATGAGGATGCTGTGTTAGCATCTACATGGATTTCACCTCAGTTGATGAGGCCTTGAATGTAGGTTTTTAGGCCTTGATATTTATCTAAGGTATGCCCCTTAATCTTGTGAAATTCAAAATATTCGTTGTCTTTAAACCAAGCAGGCTTGGGTTTAGATGTATCAAGGGGTTTGGTGATAGGATATGTGATAGGATAATTAGCTTGAAGTAGCTTGTTAAACACCACACTAAGGGGTTCACACAACTGAGTGAACTGTCACTTGTTTCCCCCTTGGTTGTTTTGGTTAGATTGTTTCCATGGTGCCCCTTGGGAGATGGATATGGCATTCTGGACTGACGGTTGTTGCTGAGGAGGGTATCTTTGTGTGGTGGTGGCCACTTGAACATGTTTGGTGTCAGTGACACCATCATTGACAACATTTTTATTTCTATTCCAATAATTAGGTTTATCTCCAACGGATTTCTCTCTATCGGAATTGAAATGTTTAACTTGCCCTTTTGCAACAAGGGATCATTCTAAGATGGGGCCTTTCTCCACAAGTCCCGCAAAGGTGGTGATACAATGGAGTTGGAAAATATGAGCCATATTCAGGTGGGATTTTTCGATAAATAAGGTGACCATGTCTTTTTCTATTGGTGGGGATTTCATCCTACTAGCCAAGGCTCGCCATCTTTGCAAGTAGCTTGCAAAGGTCTCTCCATCACGTTGTTTTTCTTTGAGGAGATCAAGTGTGTCAATATCTTTCTCTAGATTAAAAGAGAAGTGAGAGACAAATTGTTTGGACAATTGCACAAAGGTTTTGATAGATCCCTTTTCAAGACCCATAAACCAGTTGAGGGAAACCCCTTGTAGACTTTTTGGGAAAATTCAGATAAGATAATTATCATTATGCATGACCTCTTGGCAATGAGTGTAAAATTCTTGAAGGTGAGCTCTAGGATCCTTGGTTCCTTTGTATTTATTGAATTTTGGTATCTCAAAATGTTTGGGAAAAGGAATCAAGGAGATGGAGGGATCAAAAGGATAAGGACATATGTCCTCAAACTTGAATGATTGTTTACCTGCTCCAGCTTGTAAGTCCTTTAATGCTACTTTTACTTCTTCCAAGTCCTTATTGATGGGAGTCATGGGAGTCAAAGTGGATTGATTGTATGGGTAATATTGTGGATATGATGAGGATGGCCCTACCATTGTTGGATCATAAATGGGTTGAGTTGGATATGAATGCGTTGGTTGATTGTAGGTGGATTGATAGTTGGATGATTGATTGTGTTGAGTGGGAGTCACTTGTTGTTGATAGTAGGAAACACGAGAGGGGTTCGGTTGCTGTATAGCATTTTGGTAATGCGTAGAGGTAGGGCCTCTTTGTTGATGCGATGATGGTCGTTGGTAATAGGAAGTGTAAGGTGCCCCTTGTTGGTGAGTTTGTTGTTGTTGAAAGTAGGGTGGATAGGATTGGTATTGTTGCGCAACGGTGGGTTGTTGCGTGGCATATGGGTATGGATTCAATGTTTTTTGGTGAGGATTGTGTTGCGGTTGTGAAGGATGGGTGTAAAGTGGTGGTTGGGTATGTGTTTGGTTTTGCACATTCTGATGAGGATTCATGTCGGATGGAATAGTGTATGTGCTTGTGGGATGATAGAGGTACTTAGTAAGTGGATTATGATGTGTTTGTGTAGGGATATGCACAAGTTGTTGTGGAGGTTGTTGTTGTTGTTGATGACGTGGGTGAGATAAGATATGTTGCTGTTGTTGAAATGGGTGAGATGGGATGTGTTGTTGTTGTTGAGATGTGTGAGATAGGATATGTTGTTGTTGTTGAGGTGGGTGAGGTGAGATGTGTTGTTGTTGTTGAGATGTATGTTGCACCACTTGATGTGATGGTTGTGTGAGAACAGAAGTGTGTTGCAGATGTTGTGGATGCAAGTGTTGAGATGAAGCTATGATAGTAGCAACATGTTGTGGTGGTGCTGGTAGTGTGGTGGATTGGTGTGGATTATTTGGAGGTTGTTGAAATATAGGAGGTAGCACATTGGTAAGTGGAGGTGTGCCCCCAATATTAGAATATGGGAGAGGAAGCGGTGGAGCAGATGGGATGTATGGCGGCATGACATAGCTATGAGGATCATTAGGATCGGGTGGTGGAATAGTAGATGTTGTGGTTGGAAGATGGGGACATTCTTGGACTTGATGGATGACAACATTTCCAAGTTCGGGGTGGTACCAATTTTCAGTGGGTGCACCCTCAGGAACGTAGGAACTTTCAGGAACCTTTTGTGAGGTTTGTGGGTCAACAAATGGGGGAAGGGAATATTGTGATGTATTGAAACCGGATGGTGGTTTGACTCCCTTCATGAGTAAGGTGGCAAGAATCTTATCCCCACATTCATTTAGGAGACAATTCGTCACTTGGACATTGGCAGGATTACTGAGATATTCGTCAGCGGTGAGTTTGGGTTGATTGACCATGTTTTTCGTCACTAGGTGGTGTGATATTCTGGATATCAGTGTTTGATTGAGATGATATGCCATTATGTGGATCATGTGGAATGTTATTAGGATCTTGAGGGGCATTTGGTTGGGAACCTTGATTTTGTTGGTCTGCCATTTTCTTTTTTGCTTATGAACGGGTCTGAACGGGCATGAACGTGCAAAACAACTAAGTGCTCTCAAGATGCAACTTCTAAAGGATGATCTAGGTGATGACTTGGATTGATTGATTTAGATTGGATGATGGATCAATTGGATGATGATTTCGATGAGGATTGGATTGTTTGGATCAATTGATGATGTATCAATTTGATGATTTGGATGAGGATTGGATTTGATTGGATCAAATGATGATGTATCAATTTGATGATTGGATGATGATTGGATTTGATTAGATCAAATGATGATGTATCAATTTGATGTTTGGATGATGTTTGGATTAATTGGATTGGATCAATTGGATAAATTGATGATGTCTCAATTGGATGATTTGGATGATGATTGGATTTGATTGGATCAAATGATAATGTATCAATTTGATGATTGGATGAGGATTGGATTTGATTCGATCAAATGATGATGTATCAATTGGATGATTGGATTGTTTGGATCAATTGCATTGGATCAATTGGATAAAATGATGATGTCTCAATTGGATGATTTGGATGATGATTGGATTTGATTGATGATATATCAATTTGATGATTAGATCAGATCAATTGATGATGTATCAATTGGATGGTTGGATGATGATTTGGATAAGGATTGGATGATGGAGGGAATCTTAAAACCTGATTTGGAAGCCACCCTAGGTGACTTATGATGTTGGTTGATCGGATTAAATCAATGATTATGGTGCCTAATCCACCTTGAGATGGAAGGGGATTGATTTGGGCCAATGATGTTGACTTACAACACAAATCCACCACAAGGTAGAAGCGGATTGATTAGGTTGAAGACAAGGATTGATTATGTAGGATAATGATCAACTTAACGCCTTGGTCAATTCGGGAGATAACTCCTAAAACAAGGTTTAAGGGATTTTGTGTTGAGAGATGATGGTGAATGCAAATGGAAGATGTCTTGGTGGAAACATTTAGGTCACATGGTAAGATGGGTATCCCAAATAGTGGAATGATCAATGAGAATGTGGTAAATGAATGTTTTTAGAAAGGCCAAATGGAGGTTTGGAATGGTCAAATGGATGCTTGGATTGGTTATATGAGTGTTTAGGATGATCAAATGGTCAAATGGAGACTTTGGAAGTTCAAACGGAGGTTTAGAATGGTCAAATGGAGACTTTGGGGGTTCAAACGGAGGTTTAGAATGGTCAAATGAATGAAATTGTTTGTTCAAAGGGCGTATCCGCACTTCTACAGTAAAAACTGGCAGAAACATTGGAACAAGGGAAAAATCTGAACTTCTGCAGTAAAAACTAGTAGAAATGTCAGAACAGGGGGGCGAATCCACACTTCTGCAGTAAAAAGACTGGCAGAAATGTCAGAATAGGGGGGCGAATCTGCACTTCTGCAGTAAAAAGACTTGTAGAAATGTTAGAACAAAGGGGCAAATCAGCACTTCTACAAAAAAAGACTAGCAGAAACATAGAAATAGGGGGGAAAATCCGCACTTCTGCAGCAAAAAGACTAGCAGAAACATCAGAATGGGGGGGGTGAATACTCACTTCTATAGAAAAATAGTGACTTGGTTTGAAAATGAGGAATTATGGCAAGGACTTGGGATGACTCGATGAAGGTTTAACTTATCAAAATTTACTTTTTTTTCACAGAAAGACACTTTGAACAAGCACAATCCTATGATTAGTATTAAGGGGTATGGCTGGCAAAGGTCTTACTCTAGGATGAACAAGGTTTCTAGGGATTCCTCGATATATGATCGGTACATGAGACACAACCGTGAACACCAGCCCATCACAAGCGTGAGTTGGGAACCCCAGCGAGATACTAAAAGACTCGGACCAACTCTTCATGTCTATCTAGGTATCACCCTAGCTTTGACGTTCTGCCAATTACAACGCAACTGGATTGGGGTATAGCTTTGGCTCTCCCCCCTTTATATACCCCATCGGTACACATGGTTGGGATCGTCCCTTGAGGTGATGAAATCCCCAAGCAGGTCCCACTAAGAAGAAGACACTAATCGCTTCCAACTACCCCCCTCGGATCCGCACAAAGTGCAAAGTGGGAAAGGTGAAAACGAATTAATGCCCCCTTAGGGTAACACAAATAAAACAAACACAACAAGCAGAAAATATTATTTTCCCCTACTTATACTAAGTAAATAGATAAAGCAGTAAGGAAAGACTTCAAAAATCAAAATAAAACAAAGGCCCTGCAAGCAAGTGTTAGTTGTTTTATCTTTTTCCCTTTGTGATTTTCAGCAAAATACTCAAGATATCATCAAGAAACCTAGCTTCACCCACCAACAAACAAGGTTAGAGGATTAGTGCACAAAACAGCAAAAGAAAGACAAAAACAAAGCTAAAATGCAACTTTTTTTTACCTTCCCGAATGTGATGTTAAGGGAAAATCCACCCCTCTGCAGTGAAAAATGTTGAACCGGGTGGGCAAATCCGCCCCTCTAGAGACAATAGTTAGAAAAATGCTAAACCGGGAGGGCATATCCGCCCCTCTGTAGAAAACAGTTAGAAAAACGTTGAGCCGGGAGGGTGTATCCGCCCTTATGCAAAAAATAATTAGGCAAAAAATGTTGGAATTCGGGGGCATATCCACACTTCTGGAGAAAAACAGTTGCAGGAAAAATTGACAAAAACGTCGGATCGTGAGGGCATATCCACCCCTCTACAATAAAAACTGGCAGAAATGTTGGATCGTGGGGGTGTATCCGCACTTCTGTAGTGAAAACTGGCAGAAACGTTGGATCGTGAGGGTGTATCTACCCCTCTGCAACACCCGGGAGGGAAAATCCACCCCTTTGTAGCACCCAGGAGGGAAAATCTGCTCCTCTGCGACCTGAACCTACAAACAAGCTAAACAACAGAAAACGTAAAAGAAAAAGACCCCTTTGTGGGTCCCACTAGGTGTGCCAGAAATGTGATCCTAATAAAATGTCAAATCCTAATGAGAGATGCTAGATAAAAACTAATAATGCAACAAGAGGAAATAACAAGATAAAAGGGCACCTCAATGATTAGCCTAAGAAAATGGATAACATGAAAGTAAGATAAACAAATTGATTGTTGTTTGTTATACCTTCTATGCTGCTCTTTCCATGGTTGGCCCTTGATCTTTGGATGTCTTGTGTGCTCCTTGGATGGCAATGAAGTTAAATGGATGCAAGATGCAAGATGGATGAGAATGCTAAGTGTTATGATTGATGAGAGCTCAAATGGTAAATTTGCAAGAGTTTGGTTGCAAAATACTTGATCCCTAAAATGAGGGAAATGAAGAGGTATTTATAGGCTAATTGGAATTCTCTAGAGAATTCAATGGTTGAGATTGATCCAACAAGATCAAGATGAAGGGCTATGGTGAGTTGAGGACTCACAAGCCCTCACATCTTGACATGTGGAATATGAGATGTCTTAGGGTGGAGTGATGTGGAAGTGAGGTGGAAGAGAAGTACATGAGGTGGATGAAGGACAAGTACCTTTGAGGTACCTTGAGAAATAAGAAGATTTCCTCAAAAAAGAACTTCTTGTCCCCAAATGAGGATGAAAGAGACTTTTGAGGAATTTTAGAATTCCTCAAAAATCTCCATGGGAAAAGGGGAAGTGGTTGGAAGAATAAATGTAAATTAAAAATTTACATTCATTGGAGAGTTTATTGGGTAAAAGGAGGTCCCCAAAAAGCTAGAGATTTTTCACATGTGGGTGATGTGACAAGTCCAAGGTTCTAGAAGTCCTTGGCACATGTAAAGTGACAAGTCAAGCCTTCTAGAGCCTTGCATGGGGATGGGGAAGACATTGGGAAGACAAAAGTGAATTAAAAATTCACATAGGGAAGAGAGGATTTTTGGGAAAATAAATGTGAATTAAAAATTCACATGGGAAAGAGAGTCCAGGTTAAAAATGGTTAGTGGAAAGGTTGACCAGAAAAGGTAAGCCAAATGTGGTTAATGATTCTGATTAAGGTTGTGCAAACATTGGATTAGGATAATTAATGAGAGATTAGAGGCAAGTGGGAGATTATGAAGGATGTGACACTTAATCAAGATTAAGTGGTGCACATCCTAATCACAAATTAATTAATTTAATCTGGATTAAAAGAGGGTTATGGAGAATGTGACAAGGAGAGAGAAAAAGAGGAATTAAAAATTGGTTTTAATCCAAATAGGTTAAATGACTAAATTAAATAATTTTTCATGTTTATTTAATTTAGAGAAGAAGAGGGGGTAAGGTAAAGTATCTAATTTATTTAATTACATACTTTAGGAACCTTAGACAGAAAATGAAATAATGATTAAATAAATTATTTAATCACTATTAATGAAATAGATTAATAGAGTAGATGATTTTGATCATATGGAAGTTATCAAATTTGGATGTCTACAGTTTCCATCACTCTCACCTTTTTCATTTCTATGTAATTTTTGTTTCTTTATGAATGTTTGTAGTAGTTACATACATTAGATCAAATTATCTTGTGATGTTTGTGTGAAGAAAATAGTTCATTTCTTTCATTTCTACATTCACAGATATCCATATCACCAATTTCACTTGCTTGAACATTTTCAACGTCTTTGATAGAAAGTCCTTCATGCCTTGGTGAGTTCTAACTTTTGTCTATGCTTCCATATTTTTCATGCATTTTTTTATACTACTAAATCGATTTCATTTTTTTGTTCTTTGTTTCAGGTTGTTGAAATGTTTGTCACCTATCACCTAAAACAAAATTTCTCATTGGCATCATAGATAGAACGAAATAATTTGTGTAGAAGCTTGAGGTCAGTTGTGCTTGCCATAGTTTGAATTATTTTATAAAATTTTCTCCTCTGTATGAAATTTTTTCATACAAATAAACCTTATGAATGAGAGGTAAAACATAAAATGATGCATTTTGTATTAAATTGTCATGTATATTTGTCATTTTGGTCATATTTTTAGAAGAATGTTCTTTCTTGTATTTGGGCTTTCTATTTGTATGCATGAAAAAAAATTCTACAACTTTGTTAACTATGAAAACTTGTTGATGATTCTATACATTTTTTTGAGATTAAAAATAACGAATTTATACTTTACTACATAAGAGGATAAGATATTTAGCTTAATGATAATGCTTGTACCAGGCATGCTTTTTTTGTTCAACCTAGCAATTAATGCAATTAAGATTTAAAACTAACAGGTACGTCATAAGCCTAAGCTTAATTTCTGACTAATATTGATCAACTGTATATTTTTTATTTGAGAAAATATTGAAATGCTTCTAATTATCACACTTGAGAAAAGGTAAGACCAATAATGATAAGAATACAGAGTAACAGGACATGGGTTGAAATACACTTAGCAAGTTATATCCATACCTTAAAAATAGAAGTTATAGCGCTCTAGACATAGTAGGCTCTATGTATACCTTAGTAAAATATCATACTTTTCAAAATTGGTTTGGACTCTTTAGTAAAATATCATTTTTACTATATGACCATTTATATATATACATTCATGCAATCGACGAGCTTAAGGAATTGTCATGCAAGTAGTAGATCTTATTTGCAAAATAAATAAAGAGTCAACTAGATATGCACGTGGAGTCCAAGAGCTGATCTTCTTCCTTAATCTCTTTTTCTTCTTTCTTCTTCCTTGTGTCTCTTTCAATGGTTATGTCCTCATCTTATAGAGTTATTTTCTCTTATCAAATCCTTCAAAGTTGCATGGAATAGTAAGGTCATGTAGTTTACTGGGCTTGATTAATTGATGTACAAGTGTCTTGTCTTCCACGTACTAATGTAATCCTTTATTCATTTGTTTGAAAAATCCTATGTTATTACATCTCATTCGAAACTGGAAGAATGAATGCATAGACTTGAGTGTTTCTAAATTGAAATGGCCTTGCATAGAAGTTGTTGAATAGACAATATAAAATTATTTTACTATCTAATACATTTCTAGAAACATAAGAATCATTTCATCATCTAAAAAAAGAATACAGGAAATATAGGAGACTATCCAGATGAAAGATACAATCCTCTTCCTCTGCCTATGTTGAGGAACATTGTGGGAAAAGGTATTGGTAGCATGGGCTCCATGGATGGTATCAAGATATCTCCATTTCAAAACATGTATTTTTCAAACATTATTCTTCAAGGAGCTAATAAAGAGCCGACATGAAAGTGTGAGGGCATTCAGGGATCTTCAATTAGCATTATCACTCCTCCTCCATGTGCACAACTTAACCACCAAATGTATTCTTTATGCCACTCATCATATTTTTACAGCCATTGGTTCTTTCTATATCACTTCATTCTTTAGCCATTTAAATAAATGAGTACGAGTTAGGTATCTCCCTATGTTTCGTCATATCTTCCATATATTTATGATATATTTTTTAATTCGACTTTAACCCAGTTCAAATGCACATGTAATCATTGCATCCCGTTAACTGAAATTTGATTCAGGCACTTTTTAGAGAATTTCATATACATTTCCTATGTTTCTACACTTTTCATGCATGTCAACTAGGTCTGTAAAGTTTGATAAATATTCACATCCTCTAGCCACGACGTTTCATCATCTCATCTTCAAACTTTTCTTGAATATTTCTGATAGGTGGATTTTCAGTCATAGCTACCACCATGACTGGTTGTCCCTTCCTGTATATACAAGCCATGAAAGACACTTTGAAATGTAGGCTTATCTGCTACATCTTAAAATATAAATGGTGTTGGACCAAGGATAGTGCCACTTAGAAAATGAAGACTTTAATCTGCAATGACTTTCATGAAAAACTATTTATTAGCTCTCCTTCCTAGAGGAGAAGACATGGCCTTTTTTGTGGATATTGATGTAATGCCAGTATAAAATTGACATGGCCTTGCATATAAATTACTGAATAGACAATATAAAATTAATACTTTTAGAATCAAAATATAATTTATGCTTCATTTCTATTTTTTTTAGTGGTAAAGAGAATAGTTTTCTTTGACTATAGTAGCTTTTTATGCTGATTGATTTGATGTAATGACAGTATGATGAATTATTGTGGATATTTGCAATAGAGTGGAACTGTTGTCTTCCCATTGAATCCCTAATAAATGCAAGTGTCTTGCTCTACATTCTATAAAGACAACAAGGATAGTAATTCATCATATTAGGATCCTCAGATTTATAGATCAAGAATTAATATATAGAATGTGCACATCCCTTAGCTAATTTGATTTGGAAACTGCAACTGGTTACTGAGTTTACATGCATTATGAAATATGTAAAATGAATCATCAAATTTTATTTTATTTTATTTTTATTTTTTTGATGAATAGGCAGATATCTATATTAATTTAAAGATAATAATACATATTCACAAAAAAAGGGGCGGGTGGTAAGAAGGCACACCCCGAAAGTCACATGGGTAGAGCCCAGAAAATCCAAAATAATAGATCACATGGGCCTAGCCCAGAAGTCTAAAAGTAGGAAGTAAAAACAAGAAATTACATGGCCAAAGCAGTGCCAACAGAGCCTGGGGGATCTCTGTCATCCAAATTTTTCCCCCATACATCAACGGGGTTTGGAGTGACGTTGGGAGGAGCACCCCCAACCATCATCATCTTTATCTTCTTCCTCATGTCGAGGCAAGATTGCAAGAGCCAGTCATGGAAAACTTTTACCACTAGCAAGTCAACCAAAGCCAGAAGTAGGAAGAGCATCAGAGGGCCACCCAGAATCACCACCACCACTCCCCGTCACACCACTAGAAGGCCAACCCTGACCAAGCTGTGGTGGAGGAGACCGAGCCCGCCTGGGAGGGCGGGAATCCCACCGAGCAGGAGGCTGGGAGTGGGGATGAGCGGAGTCACTCTGCTTCCGGCCCCGAGAGGGTGACAGGTCGCGGGAGGAGGAGGGCAAATCGGGGATCTAAGCCACAGTACAAGTGGCATTGCCCCAGTGGTGCAAGAGGACCTATAGGTGAGCCACCTCCAGTGCAAATTTTTTGGCTTGCACCTATATCTGTAGGATAACATTAGAATAAATAATTGCTTTAGCATAAAGAGAGACATTACTATCCAAATGAGAATGAGAAAATATGCAAGCATTTATGTCTTTCCAAATATTGAAGAGGATTTCCACCCTAAAATTGTGCCAAAGCTAGGTGAAATTAGCCAAGATCCTAGGTGAGTCCCTCAGCAAAACCATATGCCAAGAAAATGGTTTCGACCAAAAAGGCCGAAAGAAATCATGAATCCAAGTCCAAATTTGTTGAGCTCTAGGAAAAAACCAATAAATATGCTTAAAGCTTTTAGACTACCCACAAAAAAGGCAGTGAGGGTCAAGAACCCCCAAATGAACAAGCCGAGAACCCACAAGCAAGCCTTGGAAAATAATACACCAATCAAAGTGGGCCAACTTTGGATTAACAATTGCAGACCAAGTGGCATCAAACCTCTTACACCAGGCATGGGCAGAGGAATTAAGAAGCCACCTCTAGTTCAAAGTACTGATCATAGGAAAATGGGGTGAAAGCCACCTGTAACCAAGCCGCGGCTTGTAGCTCCTAAGAGGAGTGTCTGGAAACCATTTCAAGTCTTTCCACCAAGCTTTGTGCCCATGAATTCCAACTTTGTGAAACATGTCCACTGGAATGGCATTCAATAGCTCATCAAATGTAGCATGGTCTTTGTTTTGAAGACTGTACTGGGCTTTAAAATCATCCCATTGCAAAATACGCATAGTGGGCCAATGAAAGAGCTGATGCAGGGTTTGAATGCCCTTTTTGTGAAATCTGAGGGCCTTGAGCCAAGGTGACTTGGCCAAGGGTTGACCATTCTGAGCTAGAAGGGGAGACCACCATAAGTTTTTCTGGTTGAGGGAAAGCCCATCACGAAATCCAACCCCAGCCCAACGGAGCCATGGCTTAACAGCTTTCTAAGAGTGCTAAATGCTCTTGGCCACAAAGGAGCCAACAATTTGAATTGGATCCCTCATAACCAGGAGGGTTTGGAGACCAATTTCTTCCCAGGTGGGTCTGTGAACAGGAAGACCAGATTGAATACAATGTTTGAGGAGAATTTTCCAAGCTTCATCTCCGGTGAGAGCCCGAATAATCCATTTGACACAAAGAATAGTCCCTTGCCATTGAGTGTAGAGTAGCCCAAGTGCTCCAGAGTCCTTAGGGAGACAAAAATACTCCTAAGTGACCCGATGAAAACCTTTGTGGGTTTCAGAGGAAGCCCATAAAAATTCCTGAAGCAGATTTTCAAGCCTATTGTAGGCAAATTTGGAAGGAGCCCAACAAGAAGAGTAGTAAACATGAGTGGCTGCCAAGATTTTAGAGTAAACCTAGAATTTACCAGTCAATGAGAGAGGCCTAGTAATCCAATAGGCCAACTTCTTCTCAACCCTGGAGAGCACGGCTTGCCATAGCTCCCGAGGGGAAGCCTGAAAGGCGAAGGGGATGCCCAAAAAATGAAATATTTCTCCTTGTCCAATCCACCTCTAGTTATAAGTTTGGAGCCACACAGGAATGGGGAACATCGATTGTCTATAGCATAAGGTCTTGTTCCATTGAATTACAGAGTTAGAGACAAGAAAAAAAGTATTAAGACAATCAAGGGCAGCAGTGATAGATTCTTCTTCTTCCAAGAGAGTGAGAAAGGAATCATCTGCAAATTGGCCATTGACAAGCTGCTCCTGGGAGTTTAGGAGAGAGATCCCTTTAGCATGCTACTGAGAGATAGCATGGGCTAAAAGATAGCCAAAACCTTTAGTGGTCAGTACATACAAAGAAGGGGCAAGAGGGCACCCTTGGAAAATTGAACGAAAAAGACCAAAAGCAGAAGACTGGTGGCCATTAATGGTAATGCAAGCTAAAGCATCACAAAAAAGCATACGAATAGATGGAATGAAGTTGGGTCCAAACCCCAAGGCTTGTAACATCGCAAGAATGAAATGTCATTCAATACACCAATCATAAGCTTTATCAAAGTCAATTTTAACGAACACCGCTTTCTGGTTGGAGCATCGGGCCCACTCCATGCCTTCCCAAACAAAAATGATATTATCTAGAATAAACCTGGATTTAATGAAACTAGTCTGCTCAGGGCACACAACCTGAGGCAAGAGGTGGTGAATTTTTAGAGCCAGGGCTTTGGCAATGATTTTGTAAGAAACATTGAGAAGCGTGATGGGCCTCCAATTGCAAATATCCTTCAGATCCCCAGGCTTAGGTATGAATTTTATATTACCTTTATTTATTAAATTTCCTAGAGATTTGGTTTGAAAGGCTTCAAGATAAACATGATGCAAATCGCTAGCAACACAGGCCCAAAGAGCTTTGTAAAATTCAAAAGGGAAGCCATCAATCCTAGGAGCCTTGTCATTAGCCATAGAGGAAACGACTTCCTTGAGATCATCAATTGTTAACAATTGATCACAAAAATTAATCTAGGCTGAAGAGAGCCTATGTGGCACAACAACAAGGTAGTCCTAAAGGGCTTGCTGGCACACGGGCGTGGAGTCCTGAGCAGTGAAAACTTATTCATAATGGCACACAAAGGCCTAGAAAATGTCGGGTAGCTCAGAGAGCACCTGGTTACCATCTTTGATTTTTTTATGCCTAGGGATGAGTGCCTGGCATGAAGAGCCAAAAAATACTCTTTGGAGGCACGATCATCGATTTTAAGCCAATGAAGTTGAGCTTTGATTTGAGCGCCTCTAGCAATATAATTATCAGCCACTTGTTTTTTCTGCCTTAATTCTGCCACCCTAACTTCATGTTATGGGGAGAAAGGACTAGCTGCCAAAGCCTCCATAACAGCACGCAAGTCGGCAGTTGTGGCCTCATAAGATCATCGATGAAAGATAGCCAACTAGCGCCCATAAATGTGCAAGAAACGTGTAGTACAAATGATGGCATCATTCCACCAAGCAATCTAGCCTGTTTGGCCAGCTGGTTTGCACTCCAAATTCCACACCCCATGAATGTGGGTCAGGGTGGGCTTATCACAAAGCAAATATGTGTTCAAAAAGAATTGAGTCTTACACATGCGGGGCTAATGAGACGCCCATTCAATGCGAAATTGAATTGGGAAGTGATAAAAAAGAGTCACATCCACTAACAGCTTCACTGGCAAGGCATAACTAGTAAAGGAAAAAAAAGATTGAGCCGAGATCATGGCATGATCAAGGCATTTAAAGACTTTGTCAAAACCAGCCCTGTAATTACACCAAGTGTGCCAGAGAAAATCAGAATGGCGACAACCCATCTTGGGATCAAAAAGCCCCAATTTATTGCGCATGTAAAACCATGCCTCCCTATCACCTATAGCCCAATGGAAAGGCAAGGTGTCATCCTTGTCATACGCCATCTCCAACATGTTAAAATCCCCGCAGAGCAACCAGGTGGCAACTGGCAGAGAATCGACAATCTAGTGCCAAAGCAGGCAGCACTCCACGACATCATTAAAGGCATAAACATTAAGAAACTCATGTCCTTCAAAGCCGAGTTTCATTTTTGAGAGTTGCTAAGTCCATATTCTCTTTAGTTTTACTTTTTTAATCCCCTTCTCTTTCTATAAAATCAAAAATATATTATGCATGTATTGGGATTTTCTTCACCAAGCCAAGATTTTTATTCAATTTACCACCCAATAGGACTATATTACACTTTGAGGTTGATTGCTTTCTAAAGTTTATTTAGGCCCAACACATAAATAATATAATTTTAATTTATATTATAAATTTTATATTTATTAATAGTAATTTTTTGAAAATTATTTAGTACCTATGAGAATTCAATACCATTGTTAAACTTTATGAAATTAAGTACTTCTCTAATATACCAATATAATATGAATGCTTATTTCTTATTTGGAAGGCAATGCTGCTAGATTTATATAATTGAAATTTTGTACATGAATATATAAAAGTAATATCGGTAAGTGCAAAATGATGGGGGGCCAAAAAGGGGGCTTAAGTGGCCACTTTTTTTCTAAGATTGGGAAATACTGACCTTGGACATAAAATTGAGGATAGTTACACTCAAAATTTTGAGATGCAAAAAAAATAAGGATTGTAGTGCTCTGAGTCTACTTTCTAAACTACTAATTTATTATGGTTGAGATTAAGGGGTTAAAAATACGTACCCTCAGAAATTAGTGTTGTTTTTGTCAGAAAAAACATAACACAACATCTATTGTGGGAACGTAGCATGGTGAACTTTTTTTTAGTATTTTTAAAATTACTTTGGTGAGAAATTAGCTAACAGTATGTAGTTGATGCATCATTTTTTTGATAATTTTTTAATGAATATTTTATTTTTTACTAATTTTCAAAGTGGACTCTTCTTGAAAAATAGAATTTTGGTCATGCTACCCCTACAAATTTTGGAAACTAATTGAATTTTTTTTAAACTTATAAAATGGAGTCTAGTTTCTAAAAATGTAATTTATTTGAAATTTTGATGAATGGTTAATTTATAATGAAAAAAATACCAAACACTGATTTTTTCCAAAAAAGAGACACACAAACAAAAGAAATTATAGATCAAAGGCTTAACATTGTCAAAAAGTAAAAAAAATTACTTCATATCATAGCTAAGATAGAGACTAACATTACCCAAGTGTTCGAAGTGTTCGACATTGAAACACATGCAATCCTACTAGTGAGCACGAACCCGATTATGTGAAATATTATAAAATTTGCAAAAACACATCTCTAATCATTGGGAAGGCCCTCCAAACCTTTGGGTTTGTATTCCAAGGAAAATACCAAACCTAAGGCTTGGGGATTCCCAAAAAAAGATATAATGCAAGCGTGTTATAATGCAATCGCATGATATAATGTGAGCGCATTATAACGCACTCACATGATATAATGTGAGTGCATTATAACACACTCGCATGATATAATGTGAGCGCATTATAAGGCACTCACATGATACAATGTGAGTTTATTATAATGTGCTCATGTGATATAATGTGAGCATGTTATAATGCACTCCCGTGATATAATGCGAGCGTGTTATAACATGCTCGCGTGGTATAATGCGAGCATGTTATAACACGCTCACATGATATAATGTGAATGTGTTATAATGCGTTCACGTGATATAATGCAAGCATGTTATAACATTATCGTGTGATATAATGCGAGCACATTATAACACACTCGCGTCATATGACATGGTCATGTTATAATGCGCTCACGTTACATATATTGATGCAAGAATTTGGGTCCATAAAAACCTCAAAAAGGGGAAGTGTTTTTCAGAATTTGTCACACTTGGACTAAAAATTTGAGACACTTACACAATGAATCTTAAAAAAAATTAGTAATATGAAATTTATAAATTTGAATCTAGTTGCAAATTATATAATTTATTCAAATACCTAGAAGATAGAAATTGAATTTTGATAGGGACATATAAAAAACACTTTTTAAAAGTCATTTTTTTTACCATACCATGCACATGTACGGACACCAGTTTTCGACCCAAATAAAATTATTTTGATAATTCCTTTTGGGGAAAATAGATAACAACATCAAGATTAATGAGGATATTTTTTTGTAATTTTTTTTGAATATTTTTCTATTGAATTTTTTTTGGCCTTAATTGTTGTTTTTAAAAATCAAAGTGTACAAACAAAATAATTGAACCTATTAAACTAAACATTTTTTGAATCTTTTTTTCATTGTGTAGAGAATTGTTTGAAAATTGATGCCATATAATTTTTTACAAGAAAATTAACCAAAAAAAGGTTATTAAAAAACAAAAAAAATCTAATATTTCAATTTTATGGACTAGTTTTTTTAGAAATTAATTAAAAAATAACAAATATAATTCAATCTTAACTTAATTATATATTTGGAAACTAGACATCATGTTCTCTAATGGGTTTTAATTTTATAGATTGATTTAGAAAAATACTCCATCAGCCATATTGTCAAAGTTGGATATTTCTCTTGAACCTGCCTTAGTTTTTTAGTTGTAGGTCAAAGGCTAAGGGTCAGGTTTCCAAGCCTTTCCCGAGACTAAAACCAAGGCAACATGTGGGTTGGGGATTCAAAAAATTTAAAACGGGTATGCATTATAAAATGCATATGTGTTCTTTATTTTCTTGATTATTTAAAAAATTAAATACTTTTTTAAAAACGCATACGCGTTTCTAAAAGGTATTTACTTTTTAAAATAAATGACTTGTACGTGTTATATAATGTGTATGCATTTTCTTAGGCTCAGGTACCTGAATCATAATGCATACGTATTTTGTTAATAACACATACAAGTTTTTAGCAATAATTTTTTGGTCAAAACTTCCCCTCTTCATGGACCCAACTTCTTACTTTTACCCGCATCTTAGTTTTGACATGGTTTTTTGTGTTTTTGTAGGGCATGCTAGCAAGACATAACATAAGCGTGTTAGAACACACTCATTTTAGGTCTTCTTTTATGTTAAATGCTACTCTATTGAATGTATTTTTATATATTTGTATGTTTGTATGTACATGTATGCTTGTATTTCATGTTTATATGTATGTATGTATGCATGCTTGTATGTATGTATGTATGTATGCATGCATGTATGTATGTATGTATGTATGTATGTATGTATGTATGTATATATTTAAGATTGTATGTACATATGTACATGTATGTATGTAGAATTGTATGTAGATATGTATTATGCTTGTATGTATGTAAGTATGTATGTATTTATGTATGTCTTTATAGGGAGGCAGAAGTTTAAGAGAGATAGTTTTCTAGGTACTATGGGAGGGAGAGAGGAAGGGAGAGAGTTGAGAGAGAGAGAGAGAGGTAGTGAGAGAGATACTTGAGAGAGGGAGATGGAGTGGAAGGGAGAGACTAAGAGAGAGGGAGTGGGAGAGAAGGGGTTGAGAGGGTCTTAGCTAGGTATGGTGGGAGGGAGAGAGGGAGAGAGAAAGGGGGGTGGAGAGGGAATTGAGAGATAAGGGGGGGAGAGAGAGAGAGATGGAGAGAAAAAGAGAGTTATGTAGGTAGGGTGCTAGAGGGATAGACTTGAGAATGTGATGGGGTGAGAGGGAGAGACTTGAGAGATAGGTACTGAGAGGGAGTGCGAGAGAGAGGGAGTGAGAGAGAGGGAGTGTGAGAGTAAGAGACCTAAGAGAGGGAGAAGGTGTCGGAGGGAGTGAGCAGAGAGATTGGGAGAGAGAAAATGGGGGGTGGAGTGAGATGGACTTATCTAGGTAGGGTAGGAGGGATAGATAGAGAGAGGGGGGGGAGAGAGAGTTACCTAGGTAGGGTGCTAGAGGGAGAGACTTGAGAGAGAGAGAGGGTGGGAGGGAGAGACCTGAGAGATAGGGAGAGAAAGAGAGAGGGAGTGGGAGAGAGGGGGAGTGATAGAGAGGCAATGGGAGGGAGTTAGAGATAGATAGATAAAGGGAGCGAGAGAGAGTGGTAGGGATTGATTGAGCGAGAGTTACATAGAAAGAGGAAGAGGGTAGATAGAGACAATTAGAGAGGGTAGGAGAGAGGGAGGGAGAGAGAGGTGAGATTTAGGATAAAGAGAAAGGGATAGGGGTATAGGGTGGAGATATTAGGGTGGAGGACCTATATTGTTGATGGTTTAGAGTATTAGGTTGAGGGTATAGGGTTGAGGGATTAGGGTTGAGGGTAGATGGTATTATGTTAAGGGTAGAGGGTAGAAAGTTTAAGGCTTTAGGGTTAAAGGGTTTAGGGTTGAGGGTTAAGGGTTGAGGGTAGAGGGTTTAGGGTATAGGTTTTAGGGTATATGATTGAAGAATTAGGTTGAGGTTCCAATGTATAGGGTAGAGGGTATAGGGGTTGAGGGTTTAGGATTTAAGGGTTGAGGTTTGATGGATTAAGGGTTGAGGGTTGAGAGTTTAATGTATAGGGTAGAGGGTAGAAAGTAGAGGGCTTAAGGGTTTAGGGTTTAAGGGTTGAGGGTTTAAGGTTGAGGGTAGAGGATTGAGGGTATAGGTTTGAGGGATTAGGGTTGAGGGTCTAATGTATAGGGTAGAGGGTATAGGGGTTGACGATTGAGGGTAGAAGGTTGAGGGTTGAGGCATTAGGGTTTAGAGTTTACTTGGGTTTAAGGGTTTAAGGATTTAGGGATTAGGGTTGAGGGTAGAGGGTAGATGGTTTAAGGGTTTAGGATTCAAAGGCTGGGGGTTGAGGGTTTAGGGTTTAGGGTTGAGTGTTTAAGGGTGTAAGGGTTGAGGGATTATGGTAGAGAGGGAGGGATGGATAGAGGGAGAGATGGAGG